>JAAAKG020133991.1:0-36839 GCA_010014905.2 Druon quercuslanigerum | reverse complement strand
TTTAAAAGTACTGAGCGACCCCTTTACGCGCAGAAGCTTAGCGCTCGTAGATAGCTGGATTCTTACAGCCATTTATCAGCATTCCCGCTACTTTTCAGGGTACTTAACTATCAGCTTTAATACATTTTTTTGTTTATTGAAGTTCATTTTTACTAATCTTTTCATTTATTTCTTGACCCGATTAATTTGATTCGCATTTCTTTTTTTTTAAATTATTATTTATTATAAACTAATTTATAAGCATTTATAATAAAGTTATTCGCATAAATTCTAAGTGACGTAGTCTAGTCTGCTAGTTAATGAATAATTATTTATTGCGAAGGAGTTTATAATTTTTATAGCAACTTGAAATACTCAGCGCTGATTTTTTTGATTATTTTAGTTTTAATTCGTGGAGAAAAGTAATAATGTGTTACAATTTCGCAAATGAATCACTAACGATCAAATGACAAGTAAATAAAAGATGGAAACATATGAATTTATCCATCAAGGAAATAAAACAAGGATAAAGTTGAAATATCAGTATTAATAGGGAAATAGAATACATAAATTAGAGAACGTGTAATGTGGTTCTTCTGATCATATATTAAAATTATCTACAAAATTAAAACTAATTCTTTAAAATAATGAAAACGAAAATCATAAATACGAATAAATTCTAGAAAAATTTATTTATCTATTGTTTAACGACAAAATTCAGTTCACCATAGACATCAGTGGGATTTCGGATAAATGAGTCCTTACTGCGTCAAATCATACATCCTGTTATATACATAATTGTAATATTTACATTATGAACTACCCAATAAAATTTTTAAAACCACTTCAGCAGTAAACAGTGGGAAAAAATGCACAGTTTAGAGAAAAATAAATAAAGACTATATTTATTTAAATTTTATCAGATAAGACCTAAATTCGTTTATACCTAGGTCACCTCTACTACGGTATGAACATCAAAATCTTTGCAATTAAATATTTGTTAATAATAAAAAAAACTTGCTCGTTATTCAAAGGTTTTATTCGTATCGTTATTTTAAAGATCTAATGTAGAAATTAAAGGAATAATAACGTAGGCTGAGATGTAAGCTTGGAATTACTTTCTATGTACTCCCTTTCGGATATTTTATATCTTGTTCGATGTTAAATGGACAATTAAATAAGCTTACGCAAAATATTATCTGTAAGATGAACTCCCAAGATATAAAATAGGGTGACCTGCCCAGTCTGTGGACGACCCCCAGTTTGTGGACAAGTCTGCTGTAAAACGGCTAAAATAAGGTTTGTAGTGAGATACCAAATAAGGTCTGTAGTGAGATACTGTGAGATACCAAAGTAACTAAAAGTAACAACCGCGTTCACCAGATATCACTACAGACATTATTTTAGCCGTTTTAGCAGACTTGTCCACAAACTGGGGACCGTCCACAGACTGGGCAGCTTACCCTAACGGAATATAGAATTAGTGAGTCTAAATTTGATAAAGGAACATTTTAATTACATTTGAAAATGAAATATTTTAATACAGCTATAGTATCAATGTGCCACTGAAGCAAGTTAGGAAACTTGTGATGAGGTCGCATAAACTAAATAATTATTTTATGCTAATCAGGCTAACAATTAAATGAAATGTTTAAGTCTGAATGAGCTTCAAGAAACGAAAAATATACTAAATCTGATAGTAAGCTCGAAATAATGTCTTAAAAACGCTCTGAAATACAAGCTTTAAGATCATCGTACCTTAACACACAAAATCCTATCTCGGCGAGGTTCAGCGTAGACTTGGTTTTTGATCAATTAGCTACATTTCATTCCTTCTAAGACTCATTGGGGATAGCCGCAGTTCCTAACCAGAAAGTTTTAAACATTTTCGGATGCATTAAAACTTAAATACCCAAAATTCTAACATAAAAATAAGCTCACCTTAATAAATAAGGAAAGGACATCGTGAGAAAGGAAATCTTTTAAATCTGATAGCCGACTGATACTCACGTTAAGGAAATAAAGATTATAAATTGTAAAATTCCCCCTTGAAAAATAATTAAGAAAAATTACTTAGATTGGTATTCGTTTGTACATTACAATTAGATGTACCAAATTGTTAATTAATACATTTAGGTCCTGGGGGGAGTTGCCCAGGATGGTAACCTTATTATAAAGATGGATGCTCACTTACCTGCCAACTCATCTGCTTGGCATCGCTAAAATTATCGTGTCCGTGGGTTACGCTCTTTCCACCTACGAACTATCGCCGAAGCTCGTTGATCTCTAATTATAACAGCGCCAGATAAGCTTGCCCCTATGCGAGCCCCGCTGGCTACGGAGATGTTACAAAAATGGAATCCTACAAGAAAATCACTATGCACCTACGCGGTCTGTCATGGACGTACCACGTGGAGACCTATGATCTATGGTCCATTTGGGGTTCGTCTTTTAACCCAAAAAAGGGTCCCTTGCCCTCGCATTTTCGCTGAAAAGTTCCGATCGCCGTTGAGCAAAGATCACGAGTGTTAAAATCTTTGCTTTTGCTGCCGTCCTTCCTTCGATCAGCATCGGACTTGCTGATTAGCTGGTTGCAACAGGAAAGGTCCAATCAGGTTCCACCGCCAATCTGTGCCTTCGTACTAGCCTCCGCAGCCGCGATTGGTTCTCTTCTACGGACTTCTGAGGCTGCTATTGGCATCCTGACTGCTAGTTATTAAATGGCCGCCTCAAGCCTCGGCCGATGAGGGGTCGCTTCCCAAATGCGACTATGCAGGGTTCATTGGATGCTACTCGATAGTCCGTCTGGTGCTCCCACTTCCCGTTTATTGCAGAAGTACTGCGCCCTATTCCTCGCTCTCGACAGTTGATTTCTGTAGCCCCCTCTCTTAGTGGAACTTGGCTGACGGCCGTTAAGTTGGCCAGGAACGAGAAAAAGTTGGTCAAAGTTCTCAATTTAATTGGATATTCACCAAAATTGGTATTTAGGTAATATGAAGGACACTGGTAGTGAATTTGATGCAGAAAATTCAAAATTCAAAATAGCACATGAAAAGTGTAAAAAATGGGATTCTTTCAACTTAATAAAGATTTGATATTTTGAAAGATTCCTAAAAGTCAAATTGTAAATTCTAGTCCGCGAATTAAATGTAATATTAAAATGACATAAAGATTGTACGTTAATTAAAAACATGAATAGTAAGTTGTTGGTATAAGCTAGAATATATTTTCTTCTAATTCTTCGAATTCAACAGAATCACTTTCGCAGTCATCTTGTGATTCGTAATATTTCTTATCTGTTAGTATCAGGTGATACTAAATTTTCATTGGCAATACCTTTTCTGTTGCGAATCACCAACTGAGCAATAAAAATATCTTCATCTACATTGAGTTTTTAGACACAATTTTTTTTTTTTAATTTTGCACTGCTCTATTGTTTTTTGCGTACTTAGAAAAAGATTGAAGTATTTAACATTCTCATTATATGGATAGTATGTCTTAGATTTGTGTGGTTTTGACCCTATCAAGTTTTCTTCAATTCTCGACGTTTTGAAACCCCCTTAGTCAGAAATAATAGTTTTCACGAACATGTTTGAATGTTTCAATTTAAATTTCTTCTTGCACACTAGTTTATATATATATATATATATGTGTGTGTGTGTGTATATACAGTAATTAAAGTCTATTAATTTCAGAGATAATTTAAAATTTAATTCTACGTCAATTCTAAGTGGGCAATATAAAAGCTGTTCGGGGATTTTAATCAATGTACCTCCTTGGAAAGGGGATCGTCGCTGACCTAAGTTTTGTCTGTGGCCAGTCGTAAGGTTGCCTTTTCACCCCCATGAGAAAAACATAAAATTTTAATATTTGTTTAGGGTTTTGAAATTAAATATAAAATTTGCGGGCATTTTGACTATCGTATTCGTGAGCAGCGCGTCAGAATACATAGGTATACGGAGTTTCAAATTAATCAAAGACAAGCGCCTTTTGGAAGTTCACCCTTGTATTATTTAGGGCTAGGGATAAAATTCGTATTTTTGTGTAATAAAAATCTCAAAAATATTGCAAATGCTCTCACCTTCTGACTCAGGGGTTCTCGAAATGTGGATATCTTAAGAAACCTGCGATAGTCAGTTTTGGCGTTAAACAGGTTATTATATATAACATTATTATTATATAATATTATTATTGTATATCCTCATTACTATAAGAATCTAAAAAGGGCTAAAAAACCACAGCAGAGTCCTACTGAGAGCCATCGTCATCTAAAAATGATACGATGAACTGGTTCTGAAGGAGACTCTATTTGCACCCCTAAGAAACCCATTTTCATAGAGTCTGTTGCCAAGAAATGTATACTTTTCTCTTTGCCCACTTTGACATTTTTCTAATAGGGTTGTTTCTAGCCATTTATGGCACTGTCAACCACACGTAACTTTTTTAATTGCGTACTTTGAAATAAGATAACAGCTAGCAATGTTTTATAAGATACTAAAGAAGGAAACCACGTGAAATGTTGACTTCCTTGACTGGATTTCCAATGTGTTGAGGATTTTTTATTGTCAAGTAATTGTTGATTTTACAGGTAAGTGGTTTAAACAGAAGATAAATTGCGAGTTGCGACGTAGATATGCTTTACTATGGAAATATAGAAATTCATTATAAATAGATTGTATTAGAATTATTTAAATGATGTGTCCCGCATGAGCAACTGAATTCTTCTAGATTAAAGTACTGCGACGAAATTATAATTTTGGACGCTCGTTTATTTAGGATACTACGAACTGAAGCGGATGGAGACTTTCATGTGTTAACAAAGCTCCTGATCATTTTTTCTAAAAACAGACGTGAATTACATATTAATTGTATCTTAGAAAACAATTGCTTTAAATTCGCAAAACCTTAGGAAGACTTTTTTATCTGCCAGGTATGTTAAAAAGATTAAAACTCTAAAAAATTTAAAAACTCTACGAACAACAATGTTTTTAGTAATAAGTGCTTTTTACCGTTTTAGCGATTTTGAATCAAGAGTTTGTCATCTTCTACGGTCGATAGCACTGTCAATCAGATGCATCTTTTGCTCGCCTTTTTTGAAATGAAAGAACGAATGAAAATGTTGTATTAAGTAATAAGAAAGGAAAGTCACAAGAAATGTTGAAAAAATTCTCAACGATATTTTCAAAGTGTCGAGAAAGTTATTCCATTAAATAGATTTTGATTTTTACATGTAAGTGAGAAACAGCGGTAACATAGCCTTTCTTTGTGTTTTTTTGTGTTGGTTGTCACAGGCGTAGTTGATAATTTTGTATTGCTCGAGAAAGTATAGGCTATTTAAAAAACGTACTCTGCGAACATATACGATTGTCCGAAATGGACTGTTTACTGCAGTGGTTCAATTGAAACATTAATTATGAGTTACACCATAGTAATTCCAGATAACAAAATGCGTACGATGCGCATGCAGGGTGGAGGCATGCGTGCGCCAATCATGGATGTACGTGTCACACGCCGTGCTAGCAGCACGTTTGTAGGTAAAGCTCATGCACGTAATGCGAGTGTAATGCAAAGTGTTGAAATACATATAAGTATGTAAAGCAGAGTGAGTCCAAAATAACAAATACTGGGGTTCAAGTTAACCTTAGTTAACCGCCCTGAACAAATTTCTTGTTTGCAGAGTCTTCAAATTTTTCTGACTTTCAATGCTTTTACATGCCTAAAAGTTCAAAGAAGTCCTCCCAATTTGTTGAGGATTTTAAACAGTTATTTTATAAATTTTCAATTAGAAATATTCGAAGGAAAAGAAACTGAAATGACCTTATGGAGTTTGGAAAAAGGATGACGTAAAAGTTGCCTGGTTAACCATAGTACATTTGCAGTTAAATCTTTCTTTTCAATTTTGATCCGACTAAAGACTGAAAAAAATATTACATCAAATTTTATTTTTTTTTCATTAAATTAATGGTAAACGTTCTGTAGAGAATCTTCATTTGAAACAACTTTGTTAAACCAGCGTGGGAAGATTGGGTACAATTTGCCTATATGGCATTCCTTCATTTCAAAGTCGGTCATATAGGTGACTGCACCGGTTATCATGTTTATTCTTATTCTCGGATAACTCCAATTAATTGCCCTATTTGCCTGATATAGTCCACGAAGAATCCCTGTATACTCCAGTATTGCAAAAACATCACCATTGGATGTTGATAAGACAATATGTACTCGGGTTGGCATGGGCACAAATTTACCATTTTCTAACATTAATTGAATTCCCCTGGCCGGAGAAAAAATATATCTGCGAAATTCGAATTGCCGGTTCGGATTTATTAGTGGAATAAGCCGAAAATATCCGAGTGTTGCAAGTGGGTATCCAAGTACTTCATGTGAAGGAGGCCTTCCCGGAGGAGACTTGGACCTGGTATCAAAAAGAGATTCTTCAGAAGTCCGGTTGGTTGAACGGTGTCTTTCAGGAACAGAATAACCAGAATTACTTTCACTATAGGGATTCTGGTTGGTCTGTAGTGAATTGTGATTAGAAAATTCTCTAGTAAATCTGTTTGGAAAGATAGGGTAATTTCTGCCTACTGGACAATCCCTCGTTTCATCGGAAGTCATATTATCAACTGCGCCAGATATCATATTAATTTTAACTCGCGGATGAGTTCTACCTGTGCCATATATTCCACGAAGAATTCCACTATAATCTAATATTGCCAAAACGTCCCCATTGGATGTTGATAGTACAATATATTCTCGGTTCGGCCCACAAATGTAGCTTGTCTTATCAATTCTTATTCGAATTGGCTCATTGATTGGAAAAATGTATCTTCGAAATTCAAATCGCTGGTTCTTATTTGTGCAAGGAATAAGCCGAAGGTAGCCTAGTTGTTCCATTGTATAACCAAGCACTTCATCAGTAGGAGGCCTGCCAGGGGAAGACTCGGAGCTGGCACGAACAAGAGACTCTTCAGGAGTACAAGACCGGTCAGGTGAATTTTGTCTTGCAGAAGAAGAAGAACCAGGATTGCATTCGCCAAAAGGATTCCTTTTAAATTGTAGCGAATCAGTATCTGAGAAAGCTTTAATAAAATTGTTTGGGAAGATTTTGTGCTTACTCCCTACTGGACAATCCCGAATTTCATCTGATGTCAAGTTATCAATTGAGCCGCTCATCATGTTCACTTTTGCTCTTGGAGTATTAATTTGTCTTCTATATATTCCGCAAAGAAACCCGCTGTACTCTAAGATTGCAAAAATGTCACCGTTGGATGTTGATAGTACAATATGTTCTTGAGCTGGCATGGGACTATACTTTTTTCCAGCTGGTCTCCATTTAATTGGTGTATCAGCTGCAAAAGCGTAACGCCGAAATTCAAATCGACGGTTCTGATTTCTGCGGGGAATAAGACGAATCAATCCAAGTTGATCAAGTGAATATCCAAGTATTTTAGCAGAAGGAGGCGACCTAGTAGGAGACCTGGACCTAGCACGTAGATGGGGCTCCTCTGTAGATATCTGGTCAGGTGTATGTTTTTTTTTAGAAGAAGAAGGATCATGATTACGTTTGCTATTAGAATTTCCGTCGGACTGTGAACTATGTTCTGCAAGAAGAAATAGAAGATTTCTTTAAAAAGATTAATGTGTGATACCTTAGGCTTAATTAAGTTGTTCTCTGCATAAATTATTATCTTTTTAAAGATATGTATTTTATGGATCTGATAAAAAATTATTCGAATTAGTGTATTTTAGCGGAGACATATGTCCTCTTTCGCCTAATGCCTTTCTTAGAGGCCCTTTCCAGGTTAAAATTTAAATTATCGCTGTTTAAAGTCGTGTAAAAAAACATGGGACCTTATTGACTTGCTGGCCAAATTTTGTATTTCATTCCAAATTTCAGACATAATAATCGACACAGCTTTTACTAGCTTTTCCAGTAGCCGGCCTACTTAAGCTTTTACCAAACGAAGGATTCAAATGAAAAGAACGTGGAATGCCTTATTTTTCAGCCACGTTTAAGGTTAAAAATTATGATTATGTCAAGCAACAGTATTCAGAGACAAATAACTGTATCATTAAAAATTCAATAGCTGTTGCTTAAATGTATAAGTTTTGTTTATAAACTAAACTATTTTCTAGAAGATTATTCTAATCTTATTCAGTTAAAAATGAAGCTATTAATTTGGAAATTATAATATCTTGCTAAAAATGTTCTTTTACACACGTGGACAAATTCTACGGAAAGCGTTCTACGTAAATTCCTTTTCAAATCCACGGCAAAACCTGCACCGGTTGCAAAAATACATCTTCTATACAGAAGTCTGGTTAATTTAGTTCTTTCAAACTCATAGAGTAAGTACCTCATGAACAGAATGTCATACATATGCCCTAGGTGTTGAAAAAAAGCCTTATTCACGACGCCCTGGTGTTTACAGTACGTTAATTTCTGCGCGCAGCTCTCTCACCCCCTTGGATCACGTGCCATATGGACACCCACTTCCTGTTCGGGTCAGTCTTGTTTAACAGCACTTTAAGGTTCCTCGATTTCGCTCCTTAAGGACAGGAATCTAGCCCGCGCAATGAATGTAAAAAACATATCTTCGTCGGGGAATTCTGTTTTGGCAGTACTTCAGGACCCCTGGATTAGGTTGCTAAATGATCCAAGGTTTAACCAATTCTTCATGTGCGAAAAACACATTTACCTGAGACATTGATTCGATCTTGAGTCATCCATGAACCGACAGAAAATGCTTCAAAGTACTAATAATCCAGACTTCCATGAAGGTTTATTTGGTACACCCGAGAAATTTTTTTAAATTTACATTCTTCGAGGAACTCACTTCAGGTAGCGTCAATAATTGTGAAAACTAAAATTCTCTGAGAAAAACATTAAAGTTTGTAAAAAACGGACTTTCAGGAAGAAGACGTGTTTTTTACACTTAGGGTATGTGTTCAATTGTGTTTTGTCGAGGAACTCAAAGTTAGTGCGAAGTTTTAAAATGGGTAGCATAATTTTCTCAAAGCAGATGCTGTTCTCTGATCTTGTACGAGGGCGCTAAGTTTGGAGTGCGATTTCGAATTATTTCAAAATTATTTTGTAGAAAGTTTTGTAGAATTTCCATATGGAAGTTCAGCAGAACGCTTTCTGTAGAATTTTTTCACGTGGGATTATTGTGAGCTTAATAGGATATTGTAAATCAAAGGGAAGAAGAGGGACATTATTTTTGAGTGTATGTTTTCAGTGCGATTCGTTGGAACCGAACTTAGGTGCTGCTTTTCAAGTTTGTCGGTGTGTAATGGCCACGTATACATATGACGTCATAATTTTTGACTTCATACATTGTAAAAAACAAAGTTTTATTTCACGGAAAGTCGCACGTATTAAAATAAGACTCAGGAACAATAGCACGAGGTTATACTATTCAAAAATGGGATGCGAAAAGAATAATTATAGATGTAGTATTGTATTTACCAATAGTATTTGAAAAAACTGCCAAAGTGAGAACGAAGGTATAGAATATCCTCATTATCGCAAAGTAGAGAAAACACTGTTTATTTCTTCAGTGGATAATTTGATTAAAAACTTTATCTAAGAAATATTGCATTGCGTCATCAGAGTACAAATATATCCATAAGTAGCTCTTACTTTACGTACATGTGAGATAAAAATATTATTATTGTCGAAATACATCACGAAAAAAATTTCCAAATATATAATAAAACGTTAAGGTAAAAATTTTTTGATAATATTAGCATAAATAGGGAAGTAGAGTCCCCTAAGGGTTTACATTTTTCTTGCAACTTCTTCCCTTTTCTTTACACACTTCCCACACACTTACTTGGTGGTGGGAGGGGGACCTAAAGTTTAAGGTGGGTTCCGAACCACCAAGAGCAACAGCCTTCAGTACTTAGAGAAACCTTCACTCTATAGATACCGGTCGCACGACCCTCCGGAGATGAGTAACTACTTTGCTAGGCTAATTTTCACCGCACGGGCCATTATATAGCTTATTGTGTCGCACTGCACGGGGCGCTGGGTACGCCAGCACGCTGCTAAATCCTTAACCGGACAACGCATACGTCTCACCGCACCAGCACTCTCATTGGGTGATGACTCATTTTACCCAACTGATAGGTAATTGGCATCTCATTTTACACAACTGCTAGTCAATCTTTATTATCTAGTTATATTATTTCTGACTTATTCGCGAAATTGAATTATAATGAATTTATATTAATGATCAGTATTCTTATATCAAATATTACCCTAGGTAAGTAGGGTGGGTCAAAAATAACAAATTCTGTAATTTACAACTGCTAAAACGCAAAAGATGCTTACTAGGATTTTAAAAAAGTATAATTAATTTCAAAGCGATAGACATGGAGCTTAGTTACCCACATTGAAAAAACTCTTGTTTGCAAAGTCTTTGAATTTTTCGGATTATTAATTGTTTTACGTACTTGAAAGGTAAAAGAAGTTCTTGCTATCTTTTGCAGATTTTAAACAATTTTTTAAATATATTTTCAAAAAGGAATATTCAAAGGAAAGAAATTGAAATAACCTTATAGGGTTTAGAAAAAAGATGACGGAAAAGTAGCCCTGTTAACCATAGTACATTGGCAGTAAAATCTTTTATTTTAATTTTGCAGATTGTAAATATATTATATCTAAGTTTATATTTTTTTCATTGAATTAATGATGAACATTCTGTAAAGAATCTTCATTTAAAACCACTTTGATAAACCAGAGCACAGTAGGGTATTTTGGATTTGTTCGTACAAATAATTGAAGACTTGTCAATTTTCACCCGAATTCAATTTTTTTTTAAATACTCGTGAATAAATTTACTATTATTTAAAATTTTTATTGAAAAAATAGAATAAGAATAAAAAAGTTTGCACTTGTAGTGGTTGAAAACACAAATAACAATGAGCATGAAGCATTGTTTGTACGAATTACCAAATATTACTGACATCTGAGTAGCCTACAAATCGGCCGACGACTGCCGACGTTGTTCCACTTTTTTTGACGTACGGACGATTCAAACCATGATATTAGCGTATCTCTCCGACAGTAAATTTATTTACGAGTATTTAAAAAAAAAATTAATTCGGTTGAAAATTAACAAGTCGTCGATTATTTGTACGAACAAATCCAAAATACCGTACCGTGCAGCGTGGGAAGATTGGGTAAAATTTGCCTACATAGCAATCCTTCATTTGAAATTCGGTCATATAGGCAACAGCACCGGTTACCATGTTTATTCTTATTCTCGGGTAATTTCAATTAATTGCCCTATTTGCCTAATATACTCCACAAAGAATCCGAGTATACTCCGGTATTGCAAAAACATCACCATTAGATGTTGATAATACAATATGTGCTCGGGTTGGCACGGGCAGAAATGTACCATCTTTTAACATCACTGAAAATCCTCTAGCTGGAAAAAAAATTACCTTCGAAATTCGAATCACCGCTTCGGTGATTCAAGGGGAAACGGTGTTGAAACAATTCTAGCAATTGGCGGCACGATAAGCTGGTCTGACCTTTCTGTTGATAAACATTGCAGAGTTTTTTTCTTCGGAATGAAAAATCCAGCCATAATTATGCTGTGCAAAAAAAAACAATTTTAAGATATAAGATTACGTTAAATCATAAGCATGCAATGTGTGAACATCATTTTTCAGAGTCTGACATCAATTGGGACACGTTTTTACGACACTTATGTCCAATGCATGAAACTTAGACCAAGTAAACATTATCAAATAAAGATATGTTAGCCTGAGTGCCGAGGCGTATATGCGGATCAATTTTTTTGCGCAGACTATTTCGGATAATTCAACGAGGTGCTGGAGTGTAGACTGAATTCGGTCTCCCTTCCGTACAGCTTTACGGCGACTGTTTATATCTTCGCAATTTTTTTTAGGGCAAGAAAAATCTTTCTTTAAACTGTAATTATAAGACAAAAAGTAGTAAGTCGTTCTATAGAAAGTGCACCCCTTAAGGCCCCTGAGGAACCCATTTTAATAAATTGTTTAGAAAAAATTAATATTTTTCTCTGTGCCTACTTCGATATTTGTCTAATGGGGTTGCTTTCAGTCGGTTATCGCGCTGTCAACCACACGTACCTTTTTTACCCGCGTATTTTGAAATGAGATAGCCTGATATAGAGTCTCGAGAAAATTTTTGGGTCAAATAAATGTTGATTTTACAGTTAAGTAAGTCACATAAGTAACACAGCCTCAATTTATGTTTTGTCGTGATGTTTTCCTAAGTCAAGTTGATAGCTGTGTATTTATTGATGAAGAATAGACTATTTGAAAATGTATGTTGTGAAAAAATAAGATTGCACGAAACGAAACGTTTACGACAGTGGTTCAAGTGAAACATTAATTGTAAATTGCGTCGATTTATGTACGCTGCAGATACGTGCGCCCTCAACATCTGCGTCGCATGCTTGTTAGACGCATGCAATCAGGTAAAGCGCATGCACGTAAAGCGAGCGTAATGAGGGTAGAGTTAATTATAAAAACGCCGGATATGATTTAATGTGAAAAATAAAACAAGCATTGCAAGTTTAATAGAATATTTATTGAATAACAGTTTAACATGCAGTAAAGCACGATGTTTGGAGAGTAGGGCAGCTAAAAAATATCAAATTCTAGGATTTACATTCGCGACAACGCGAAAGGCGCTTACTGCAATCCTTAAAGTGTATTAATAATTTGAAAACAGTAGAAATGCAGCTATGTTACCCGTGCTAAAAAAATTTATTTTTTGTGGAGTATTTAAATTTGTCTCAGTTTTAACTTTCTACATGCATGAAAGGTCAAAGAAGTCTACTCAATCTTTTGCAGATTTTAAACAATTATTTTCTATATTTGCCAATAGGAATATTCGAAGAAAAAATTAAAATGACCGTATAGGGATTAGCAAAAGATAAAAGAAGACTTATTAACCCTAACACATTGTCTTTGGAATCTTTATTTTAATTTTGACCCAAATAAAAATTACATTCCTTCATTTCAAATTCGGTCATATATGCAACTTCACCAGAAAAACTCTTTTGAAGAACTCCAGTTAATTGCCTTATTCGCTTAATACGTTTCGCGAAGATTCCCAGTATACTAAAATATTGCAACAACATCATCATAGGATGTTAGTAATGCAATGGGTTCTCAGGTTGGATCGGGCACAAGTTTATCATTTTCGAACATTAATTAACTTCCTTTAGCAGCCAAACAAAGTATTTGCGAAACTGGAATTGCCGATTTGAATTTATCTATGGGAAAAACTGAATATATCCGAATTTTTCAAGTGAATATCGAAATATTTCATGAGAGGCAGGCCTGTCTGGAGTATACCTGGACCTGGCATCAAGACAAGGCTCCTAAGGAGAAGTCCGTTCAGGTTAATGTTGTCTGTCAGGAGCAGAATAACCGGAAGTACGTTCGCTATGGGGATTTCTTTCGGACTGCAGTGAATTGTAATTTAAAAATGATCTAATAAATCTGTTTGGAAAAATTGGGTAATTTTTGCCTACTGGACAATCCCCCTTTTCATTTGAAGTCATATTATCAACTACTCCAGTTATCATATTTATTTTAACTCGCGAATGACTTTTACCTGCCCTATATATTCCACGAAGAGTTCCACTATAATCCAATATTGCAAAAACATCACTATTGGATGTTGATAATACAATATATTCTCGTTTCGGCCCAAAAACGTAGGTTGTCGTATCTATTCTTATTCGAATTGGCTCATTAACAGGAAAAATAAATCTTCGAAATTCAAATCGCTGAGTCTGATTTGTGCTAGGAATAAGACGAACATATCCTAGTTGTTCTATTGTATAGCCAAGTACTTTATCTGTCGGAGCCCTGCCAGGAGATTCAGACCTGGCACGAACAAGAGACACTTCAGGAGTAAAAGACCGGTCAGGTGAATGTTGTCGGGAAGAAGAAGAAGAACCGGGATTACGTTTGCCATAAGGATTCCATTTGAATTGTAGTGAATCGGAATCTGAATAAGCTTTAATAAAAGTGTGGGGAAATATTGGGTGATTTCTGCCTGCAGGACAATCTCTAATTTCGTCCGGAGACATATTATCAATTTCGCCGCTTATCATATTCATCTTTGCTCTCGGATGATGTCTTTATGTCTTATATATTCCAAACAAACTCCTGCTATACGCCAAGATTGCAAAAATATCACCATTGGATGCTGATAATACGATATGTTCTTGGTCTGGTACGGGACTAAAGCTCTTTCCATCTGCTCTCCAACGGATTAGTGTATTAGATGGAAAAATGTAATTTCTGAATGCAAATGTAAGGTTCTCGTTTGTGCGGGGAATGAGCCTAATATATCCTAGTTCTCCAAGTGTATATCCAAGTATTTTCAAAGGAGAAGGCCTGCTACTAGGAGAGCTGGATCTGACACGAACAAGAGAATCTTCAGGAGTAGAAGAACGGACAGGTATATGTTGTATGGCAGAGGAAGAAGAACCCGGATTATGTTCACTATTAGGATTCCATTTAAATTGTAGCGAATCATAATTTGAGAAAGCCTTTATAAAATTCTGTGAAAAGATTGGGCGATTTTTGCCTACTGGACAATCTCTAATTTCGTCCAGGGACATATTATCAATGGCGCTGTTTATCATGTTGATTTTTGCTCTCGGATAATTTTTTTGTGTCTTATAGATTCCACACAAACTCCCGCTATGCGCTAAAATTGCGAAAATCTCACCATTGGATGCTGATAATACAATATGTTCTTGGGCTGGCACAGGACTAAACTTATTTTTATCTGCTCTCCAACTAATTAGTAGACTAGCTGCAAAAATGTTACTTCGAAATTCGAATGTGAGGTTCTGATTTGTGCGGGCAATGAGCCGAATATACCCAAGTTTTTTAAGTGGATATCCAAGTACTTTAATAGAATGAGGCCTACCAGCAGGAGACCTAGACCTGGCACGTAAAGGATGCTCCTCTGTAGAAGTCCGACCAGGCGTATATTGTTTTCTAGCAGAAGAAGGACCAGGATTGTGTTCGCTCTGCAGATTCCTATCGGACTGTGAACTGGATTCTGCAAGAAGACATAGAAGATTCTTATTTTTTTAGAACATTTCTGTTTAATGCCCTTTGCTAAATGTGATTGTTCTCTGCATCACTTATCTTTTCACAACTACCCATCTATATATCGCTTCGAAAGTGATCAATTTTTTGATCAATTTACTTCCTTCTCGCTACGTCAATAGTTTTTTTTTATATTTACGTTAATTTTCAGGACCTTGCTCTTCATGCTTGCATTCAGTCTATTCAACATTCTTTGCAAGTCTTTGATAGATTCTGCCATGACAACCTTATCATCTGCGAACGCTAAGCCACGTACACTTGCTGTTTCGAGATCCGCATCTTCTAGGTCAAAAAGAAATATTCTTAAACACTCGTCCATAAATAATATAAGCAGCCATGAAAACATAACGCATCCTTGTCTAATGCCTTGCATAATATCAAACCCTTAACTTAATCTCCCATTTACCCTTACACTTGCTATGACACCCGTATATATTGTTCTTATCGCTTGTAAGAGCCATCCATTTTCTCTGTAATCTTTTAAGACTACCCAAAGTTTTATTCTATCTATCTTGTCGAAAGCTTTTTCTACGTCAACAAATGCACAGATAAATTTTTTGCCTACTCTCAAACTTTTTTCCGTGATTTGCCTTAAGCTAAATATTTGATCCGAACATGACCTTCCTGGCAAAAACCCACTTTGGACTTCCGAAATCTTTTCTTCTGTTATCTTCATTAACCTTCGAATAAGTATATTTGAGTATATTTTAGTTACAGTACTTAATTAGCTGATCCCTCTCTAATTATTGCAGTCGCTTTTATCTCCCTTTCTTTTGTATTTTAGCACGATAATCGATTTTTTCGAATCACCTGAGACTTGTCCTATTCCCATGCGCCTTCTATATCTTTATTTCGTACAGGCGCCTTCTAAGTGGCCTTACCTATGCTTGTTTTAAAAATCTATGCACACATCCGATTTCTGTAGGTTCTCAATTTTGATTCGCGTTTGTTTTGGTTTCTTGGTTCTCTGTGGCTATTTCCTTTAGACCAGGTGTACATGCGGATTATTTTATGCCTAAACCAAGTATTGGTAATAAACATACCCTTTTGTAAGCATAAGCCAACTAATTTATCTCCGTTATAGTTTGTTCTTGGATCCCCAAAATTACCTAGTACTTTTTCTGTATCCTGATTTTGGATGCCTACCCATCCATTCTTATCTACTAGCAGAATTATTCTTACAGCATGATCACAAATGTTTATCGTATCATTTAAAGGGTCCCAGAATGCGTCTTTTACTTTTGCGGGATCACTATCCACTGGCGCGTAACATGCTATGATAAATAATCCTCTGGTTTTTATTTTCATTCTAGCCCACAGCAATCTGGAAGATACGAAATCATGATCTCCGAGATGCTGCTTGGCTCTTTCATTCAAAATGAAACCTACTCCTTGCCTACGATGTGTTTAACTATCAATCAATCTTCTATTTCGAGGAAAAAAATTTCAACAAAATTCTTTAATTTTCATCTTTAGAAACGAATTTTAAACTAAATCAATAAGTTCAGATCCCAGCGGAGATAGAGAGATTTTTTCACAATCTTAAGATTTATCAATATTTTAACAATATTGATATGGACCAGTAGACAACAAAAAATGAACATTGAATATTAATAATAAAACAATAAGTATTTGATCAGAAATGAACTATTTAAATTTTCGGATTAAAAATGGAATTTTCCACGAAAGTTATTCCTTATGGAACACGTTCTCATCTGATCAAGACACTCGCGCTTTTCGCTCAATATATAGTTCAAAAAACAATACAAATGACTGAATTCGTATTTGATTTCAAATGAAAAAGGAAAGTGGCGAAAAAAAATTTGTAGATCTTTTTTGGGAGCAGAATTTTTGCCCAATCATAATTTGTCGTATCTTGCATAGTTTGGCCGCCAAACGAAATATTTTATTTTGTATTATTTTTTCTGCGATCAAAATTTAATTTTCAATTTTTTCAAAAAATTCAAAAATTCGTTATGAAATTTTGAATTTTGAATTTGCTATAACACTGAAAAATTTTTTGTTGTTCTTAATGTTGTTTTTTACGAATGAAACAAAAACTATACGTTCTATAAAAAAGTGATTTGAAGCAAATTTGTCGATCATTTTTGGCTGCACAATTTTTGTAATCGTATCTTTCTTCGTATCCTGCATAGTTTGACCGCAAAATGGAATATTTTATTTTTTATTATTTTTTCTGCGATCAAAATTTGAATTTTCGATTTTTCGAAGAAGTTTAAAAAGTTATAATGATTTTTTCGAAAGTTATCGTGCTCACAGCCAGACAAACATACATACATACAGACATACATACAGACAGACCGACACATTCGTAAAAACCTGATAATTTTTCAACGGGAAATTCAATAGTTGCATTTTCCGACAAAAAATAATTACCATCCCCAAAAAATGAAATTTTCAATAAAATATTTAAAATTCCAAGCGAAAAATTAAATTTGCAAACAAATAATTTAATTTTTAAACTAATAATTTTATACCGAAAACAGAAATTCCAAATTTTAAAAATCAATTTTAAAACAAGAATAATTTTTTAAAACAAAATAGAAAAATTTTCAACAAAAACTGGTTAGATTATCAGTTTCAAAAATAAATTTACAAACAAAACCTTTTCAGCAAAATAGTTTAATTTCCATAAAATTACATGAACTTTCGAACATTTTATACCAAAAGAAAAGAAGTTTTACCAAAAAATGCATCTTCATCCAAATAAATGAATTATTAATTAAAATAGATAAATTTTTCAACTAGAAGAATAATTTTCTAAGAAAAAAGATGAATTTTTGACTTAGAAAGGTAAATTTTCCAGCAAAAAACAACCAACAAATGTTGTACGAAATTTTTAAATTTTCAAATAAAAATATTTTAAATAAAAAAATATTTTAAACAAAAATTATAAAGTTAAATTTTTAGCAAAAGAGAATTTTTTTTAATAACAAAAAAATCCGATTTTAAACAAGAGTTATATTTTTAAACATATAGTTGGATTGTTAATTATAAAAGGTAAATTTTAAACCAAAAATGGAACAGAATGAATTCTGAGAGAAAATTAAAAAAAGATCCCAACATTTTTGAATTATTTTGTACAAATTCTGAAAAAGGTGTAAAAGATTTTTAGCAACAATTTGCAATTTCGCCCTATTATATAATTTTAGAAAAAAAGAGGAACATGATTCTTATTAGGCCTAATTGCGCCCTGAAATGTTTTAAAATGATCTTTTAAAATTAAATTTTTTAAATAAAAAATGATTTTAATTATTCCTAGAAACCGAAAAGATTTTTTTCATTTTCCTGAAACCTTACAAAATTCTTTTAAAATCTTTTAAAGTTTTTATTATTTTTGGAACTATTTAAAATTTCTGAAATCTCTTAAACTTACTCAAATTTGAAAGAATATTTTTTAAGACAGCATGTACTTCAAAAAAATTTGTAACAAACTTGCACAAGAAGGCTGATTAAGAATTAAGTTCCTTAATTTTTCAAAAAACTTTGTAATATGGATAAAATTACAAAACTTTGCTTTAAAACCTTTCACGTACTTTTAAAAAATTTTAGGAAATAATAAAGAATAAGTTGATCAAAATAATTTCCCTTCATAAATAATGAAAAATGTTTAGTGATCTTTTTTTAATTTTCTCTTAGAATTAATTTAAAAGAATCATTTGAGTTTTTCCTAATAAGAAGATTTTTTTATTCTCTTGACACCCTGAAAGATTCAGTATACCTAAAAACTCCTTCTACTAGCCAGATTAGCATTAGCCAGGTAGCCACCGAAATCGAATCATGAGGTCGGGGGAGCTCGAATTCATGCTCGTGCATTTTCGGCTCTACAAGAACCAGGCCTACGCAACATGTAGCAGAGCCGACTCACCGACACGCTGTGTTTGAATGTATTTCTGCCGTACGGGAGAGTAGTGGGGGCCTAAAAATCCCACGTTCTGGAGACACTGGCCCGGAGTATCATTTCCAAGAGTATACATATGTATTTGAATTTCGCAAATACCTTCAATTTAATGAGTTCCACGAATTCCTCGAAATCCATGTATTCCTTCAATTCTATTAAATGATTCCATGAATTTCATGAATTTTGCGAATTTTATCTATGTCGTGAATTCCTTAAATGCGGTGAATTGCGTCATAACCTTGTGTAAGATTTTCGTCTTATACACGCTCAAATACGTGTATTGAAATGCTGGTCGGTGACTTCACGATTTGTAACACTTACAATGCCATGTTTGCAATTTTACCTTACGCTTGTAGTGTTGTAGAATTCCAAACATTTTTATCAGCGCATATTACGCTTCCTTAGTCGGCATGCTCTTTTTTCATTTCAGTACGTACGCCCATGCCTTTCTCTTTCTAACTAAATTGCGTTTTTTTTCTTTTCTTTCGACATTAGCTATCTCTTCGTGCAAGTATGTTTTGTAAATCTGACCTCGGATCTGACGGTCTCCATCCAAGTAAAAGAAAGAACAAAAGAAATTACTACGCAGTTTATTAATATTATCATTATTAATGAAACTGACTTTTCGACTATCACTGCGCGCCTTTCTCAAAGAATCTAAATAAATAATATGAAAATAACAGCAGTTTTTACATATAGTTGGATTTTTATGTTTATTTTAGTTTTAAATCGTCGAGAAAAGTAATGATGTGTTACAATTTCGTAAATGAATCACTAACAATCAAGTAACAATTTAAATAAAAGACGGAAGCATATTAATTTATCCTTTAACAAAATAAAAAAAGGATAAAGCTCACGAAAAACATTTTTCAAAAATATAATATAACGTAAAGGAAAAAAGTATTAAAATATCAGTATTAATTGGGAAATAGAATACATAAATTAGAAAACGTTTAATGTGCTTCTTCTCATCATACCTTAAAATCATCTACAAAATTAAAACTAATTCTTTAAAAGAATGAAAGCGAAAATCATGAATTAAATAAGCTTACGCAAAATATTATCTACAAAATGAACTCCAAAGATATGAAATAACTGAGCACAGAATTAGTTAGTCTAAATTTTTATGAAAAAAGATTGTAGTTACATTTAAAAATGAAACATTTTAATACAGCTATAGTATCAATGTGCCACTGTAGCAATTAAGGAAACTTGTGTTGAGGTAGCATAAAATAAATAATTATTTTATGCCAATCAGGCTAACAATTAAATGAAATGATCAAGTGTGAGTAAGCTTTTAGAAACGAAAAATATACAAAATATGATAGTTAAGTACCCTGAGAAGCGGTGATAAGTATGTAGAGCTGGGTGGGTCCAAAATAACAAATTCGGAGGTGTAAGTTAACCTTAGTTAACCGCCCTGAACAAATTTCTTGTTTGCCTAAAAGTTCAAAGAAGTCCTCCCAATGATTATTCTTATTTTTGGATAATTCCAATTACTTGCCCTGTTTTCCTGATATAGTCCACGAAGAATCCCAGTTTACTCCAGTATTGCAAAAACATCACCATTGGATGTTGATAAAACAATATGTGATCTCGTTGGCACGGGCACCAATTTACCATTTTCTAACATTAATTGAATTGTGGTTATGCAACGCATCTTGCGCGAGACATGAAACCAATGTACAGGCACCAGATAATTAGAAAAAATATTAATTTTTAATGAACATTTAATATTAATGAAAAATTGTTAAATCCTGAACTGCACTGCGCATACGGCGCATCGCACCAAAAGCATGTAAACTAAATAATTAATATGTAAAGATTAAAATGGTGATGTGAAGCATGCGTAATATATACTTTCGGTGCCAAGTTGGAAGCACAGAGCCCGCTTGCTTTTCACAAAACGACTTGCAAAGTTAACCTTCACAGCGGTCTTCTATATTTTAATCTGCGACGTAATATCTTTAATAATATTCAATAATATTTTATTAATTACTCGAATTTTCAGCAGGAGATATTTCAACACTCCGAACAATCAGCTTGCAATGTATGCTGTAATCTTTTAGAAAATAATAGTTTAAAATCCGAAAAATATTGGGAAGGATTCTTATACCCTTGAGGTATCTGAGATGTTTTGAGCATGTTCTGTGATGTGACAGCGGTGATGAGTCAAATTGATAGTTGTGTATTGCTCGATAAAAAATAGATAATTAAAAAAATGTAAATTTTGAACAAATACGATTGTATGAAACTGAATGTTTACTTCAGTGTTTCAATTTACATATTAAATGTGAACATTATCATAGTGATCCCAGATAATAAAATGCGTGCAATGCGCATGCAAGCTGGTGGCATCTCTGTGGCTTAGCCCACAACACGTGCCTTCATATCTCCAGCAGATGCGTGCGCCATTCATGGAAATATGAGTTACGCGTGCAGGTATCGCACATGCGCGTAAAGCGAGCGTATTATGGATAGAAATAATGATTAATTATATTGGGGTCCTCGGCACTGGCAAAAGATGAAAGAAAGGAAGCCTTGTTCAATATAGTAAATTAGTATTGAAAACTTAAATTTTAATGGTGATCCAAATAAAGATTACAAAGAATATTATATTTCAGTTTATTTTTTTCCATTGAATTAATGATAAACCTTCTGTAGAGAATCTTCATTTGAAACAAACTTATGAAACCAACGTGGCAAGATTGGGTAACTGTTGCCTACATGACATTCCTTCATTTCAAATTCGGTCATATAGGCAACTGCACCGGTTATCATGTTTATTCTTATTCTCGGATAATTTAAATTAGTTGCCCTATTTGCCTGATGTATTCCACGAAGAATACCAGTATACTCCAGTATTGCAAAAACATCACCATTGGATGTTGATAATACAATATGTTCACGGGTTGGCACGGGCACAAAGTTTCCATCTTCTAACATTAAGTGAATTCCCCTAGCTGGAGAAAAAATGTACCTTCGAAATTCGAAACGCCGGTTCGGATTAATCTGTGGAATAAGCCGAACATATCCGAGTTTTTCAAGTGGATATCCAAGTACTTGACGAGAAGGAGGCCTGCCCGGTGAAACATTGGATCCTGCATCAAGAGGGGCCGCAAGAAAAGAAGTCCGTACGGGTGAATGTTGTCTTTCAGAAGCTGAATAACCGGAACTACTTTCGCTGTTGGGATTCCGTCTGCTCTGCAGTGAATTGTAATTTGAAAATTCTCTAGTATATCTTTTTGGAGAGATGGGGAAATTTTTTCCTACTGGACAATCCCTCCTTTCATCTGAAGTCATATAATCAACTGCGCCACTTATCATATTAATTTTAGCACGCGGATGATTTTTATCTGTCTTAAATATTCCACGAAGTGTTCCGCTATAATCCAATATTGCAAAAACGTCACCATTGGATGTTGATAATACAATATATTCTCGGTTCGGCCCAATAACGTAGCTTGTCTTATCTATTCTTATTCGAATTGGCGCATTAATAGGAAAAATGTATCTTCGAAATTCAAATCGCTGGGTCGGATTTGTGCAAGGAATAAGTCGAAGGTAACCTAGTTGTTCTATTGTATAACCAAGCACTTCATCGGTAGGAGCCCTGCCAGGGGAAGACTCGGAGCTCTCACGAACAAGAGACTCTTCAGGAGTAGAAGACCGGTCAGGTGAATTTTGTCTGGCAGAAGAAGAAGAACCAGGATTACTTTCGCCAAAAGGATTCCATTGAAATTGTAGCGAATTGGCATCTGAGAAAGCTTTAATAAAATTGTTTGGGAAGATTTTGTAATTTCTCCCTACTGGGCATTCCCGAATTTCATCTGATGTCAAGTTATCAATTGCGCCGCTTATCATGTTCATTTTTGCTCTCGGATTATTAATTTGTCTTTTATATATTCCATAAAGAGACCCGCTGTGCTCCAATATTGCAAAAATGTCACCGTTGGATGTTGATAATACAATATGTTCTTGAGCTGGCACGGAAGTATACCTTTTTCCATCTAGTTTCCATTTAATTGGTGTACCAGCTGCAAAAGTGTAACGTCGAAATTCAAATCGAAGGTTCTGATTTCTGCGGGGAATAAGGCGAATCAATCCAAGTTGGTTAAGTGAATATCCAAGTATTTCAGTAGAAACAGGCAACCTAGCAGGAGACCTGGATCTGACACGTAAAGGGTGCTCCTCTGTAGATATCCGGTCAGGTGTAGATTGTTTTTTAGAAGAAGAAGGATCAGTATTACATTTGCTATTAGAATTTCCGTCGGACTGTGAACTATGTTCTGCAAGAAGATATAGAAAATTGTTGGTTTAGAAGATTAATGTTTAATGTCTTAGGCTTAATTAAATTGTTCTTTGCATAAATTATTATCTTTCTAAAGATTTGATCAAAAGTATGTGAAATTATTTCAAAATTTAATAGCTTTTTACTCCATCAAACGGACAGTTTTTAAGATGTCCGATTCTTTCGCCAATATAGTTTTACTACTTTTTTACTGTATTTTAAAGTAGTCCGACTATTTGGTGGATCTGATGAAAAATAATTTAAATTAGTGTTTTTTGGCGGAGACATATATGCTCTTTCACATAATGCCTTTCTTAGAGGCCTTTTCCAGTTTAAAATTTAAATTATCACTGTTTTTAAAGTCGTGTAAAAACACATGGGATCTTATTGACTAGCTGACCAAATTTTGTATTTCATTCCAATTTCAGAGATAAAAATCGACTCAGCTTTGACAAGATTTTCCAGTAGCCGGAGTAATTTAGCTTTTACCAAACGACGGTTTCAAAAAAAAAGAACTTGGGAAATTTAACTGTATCATTAAAAATTCAGTAGGTGTTACTTAAATGCATAATATTTGTTTATAAACTAAACTACTTTTTGGAAAATTAATTTAATCTAATTCAGTTGAAAATTAAACTATTTATTTGGAAATTCTATAATTGTATTATATATCCGCATGAAAATTCCAAAAAAAAAATTTAAAAAAATTTCTGCAAACTAATTTTTAACTCAGTCTGACGGATGTATTTATACTCGAAACAGGTATGCGAAAAACTTCTTTAAGCCAATTTTTAAATTAACGGCAAAACCTGCATCAGGTGCCAAAAATACGTCTTCTATAAAGAAGTAGGGTTTATTCAGTACTTTTGGACCCTTAAAGTAAGTACCTCAAGTACAGAATATCACACACATGCTCTAGGTGTTGGAAAACAAGACTGCTTCACGACACCCTGGGATTTAGGGTACAGTAGGTTCTCCGCGCAGCTCTCTCGCCCGTTTGGATCACGTTTTCTGGTATATCAGATTCTGGTTAATAGCGATCCCTGTGTATTACTCCAGGGTTTCTGGTGTGTACTTCAGGAGACGAGATATTGAATCAATGTGCCACGTGGACACCCACTTCCTGTTCGGGTCAGGATTAGGTTCCTAAATGATCCAAGGTTAAACTAATTCTTCATGAGCGAAAAACACATACACGTGGGACATTCGTTCGATCTCGAGCCCTCCATAAACCGACAGTAAACGCCTCAAAGTACTATAAAATCTAGAAAAACATTAAAGTAAGGTAATAGCAGACTTTCTGGAAGAAGGTGCGTTTTTCAAACTTAGCGTATTTGGTCAATTATATTTTGGCGAGGAACTCAAAGTTAGTGCGAAGTCTTAAAATGTGTAGAATAATTTTGTCAAAGCAGATTTTGTTCGTATATCTTGTACAACAGCGTGAAGTCTGGAGTGCGATTACAATTAGTTCAAAATTACTTTGTAGAAATTTATTTAGAATTTCCATATGGAAGTTCGGCAGAACGCTTTCCGTAGAATTTTTTCCCGTGTGATCATTGTGAGCTTAATAGGATATTATACATCAAGGAGAAGATGAGGGAAATTATTGGTGAGTGTACGTTTTCAGTTCGATTCGTTTGAACCGAACTTAGGTGCTGCTTTTCAAGATCGTAGGTATGTATACACCACGTATACATATGAAGTCATAATTTTTGACGTCATACATTATAAAAAACAAAGTTTTATTCCACGGAAAGTTGCACGCGTTAAAATAAGACTCTGCAAGAATAGCACGAGGTTATACTATTTGAAAATGTGATGCGAAAAGAATAATTATAGATATATTATTATATTCACCAATCGTAATTAAAAAAACTGTCAAAGTGAGAGCGAAGGTACAGAATATCCTCATTTTCGCAAAGTAGAGAAAACACTAATAAATTCTTCAGTGGATAGTTTGATTAGCAACTTATTTGAAGGAATATTCCATTGCATCATCAGAGTACAAATATATTCGTGAGTAGGTGTTATCTTACCTATATGTGAGATAACGACATTATTATTGACGAAATTTTTCTTCGTAGACCATTATACCATTTCACATGTTTTAATCTTTAAAGGAACGGTCTGTTGTTTTTAGAATTAAGCATGTACACCTATGCCTGTCTCTTTATAACTAAAAAGTTCATTTTTTAATGATACTGACGTTTCGAATATTACTGCGTGCGATTATTTTTATTTGCATTTCTTAATAATAAATAATTAGTTATTATAAGATAATTTATAAGCTATATGTAGACTAGTATGCTAGTTAACGAATAATTATTTATTGCAAAGAAGTTTATAATTTTTATTGCAACTTGAAATATACAGCGCTAATTTTTTTTGTTTATTTTAGTTTTAATTCATTCAGAAAAGTAATAACGTGTTACACTTTTTTAAATGAATCACTAACCATCAAATGACAAGTATATAAAAGAAGGAAGGATATTAATTTATCCCCCAACGTAAATAAATAAAGTATAAAGCTCACAAATAAATTCCCAAAAATATAATAAACCGTAAAGGTAAAAAAAGTATTGATAATATTAGCATGAAAGGTTCTTCGCTTTGCTAAGAATAAAAATATCTCGCATACTCCGAGAAGAAATAAGGATTTGAGAATTTTAGTAAAAATTATACATTTATTCTATCTCTCAAATACAGTGTGTCGTACATAAAATGGGTCGCAACGCGCCTAAGTCAAGTCCTCCGTGTGGGACGATTATATTCTGGAAATCTAAGTCCGTATATTTCAAATTCTCGGTTTTTCCTAAGAGCCGGTTCTCTTTACATGAAATATATCAATTTTCGTAACATTCATCGGATTTACTAAGAGCCGGTTCTCTTTATCAAAATATCTCGCAATTCTAACTTTCGTAGACAAAATCTAGAGTCGGTACTCTCTATGCGAAAAAGTCTAAGTACCGAGGATCGAATCAACTCGAGGTTCTTTGCACTTTGCGGATAGTTTCACTGAGCTTAACTTGGTTAGTGGAAATACAATTCCCACGCCCGTTCTCGACTTCAGTGTTCCTATTCTTCGAGGAAGCTAAATGAAGCTGGAGCTGCGCTCAACAGACTTCTGTTTAGATTCCTCTAGCGAAAGTACAAAACCCTCGACGAGGATGACTACGTAGAGTCCTAACACCCAGAAAATGCTACCCGAGATAGAGTGCCTATCTCTGTGAGTTCACATCAGATCTGGGCGGTACAACCACCCAATCCATGCAATAATGCACACAGAGAATCGACTTTACCCTAGTATTCAGGGACTTAGCCCTGGTACTATGGTGAAGTCAGTTCACCCTCGCTCGCCAGCGAGCCCCCCAATGCTAAACCAGGCTCAGCATCCCCTTTTTAAAGGAGGCTCCCGGTTCACGCCCCCGCGCCTCGCGGAAAAGTGTAGGAGTGAGGTTCGCGCCTAGCTGCTGGGCCTGATCTTCGCATGAGTGTTAGGGGTTGCTTGTCGTAAGGGGTTGGACAGTTACCTTACAAGCATAAATAGAAAAAAATATAAACGGGAGAAAAAGCAAAATATAAAAGATGCAAATAAAAATATGAAAATCATTTTGCTTCTTACATTATGTGTTCTTCATTTTTCTAAAAATGAAACGACTTCTATGTTTATTAATAAAAAAATGTTAAAAATTTACAAAATTAAAAATGATTCAAAAAATTACAAATCTTTCTTTTAGGTTTAAATGTTTTTGAAATTAAAAAAGTATAGAAAGTATAAGAAACTAAATCTATAAAAGAAAACCGAAAATCATGATTACGAATAAATTCTTGGACAATATAATTATCTATTATTTAAGAAATATTAATGAAGGATGATAATCTCATTTCATGAAAAAAGATGAATTTTTTAAAAGTTTCGCCCAAAGAAGTTCTCGAACCAACATAAAAAAAGAAAAAATATCAAACTATTAGTGTAAATGTTTTAGTTGATTTGTAAACGAAAAAGGTACGTCATTGTAATATTGAAATCATGAATTACCCAATAAAATTTTAAACATCAAGGCGGCTATAAAGTGTGGGAACAGTTGCATAATTTTGACAAAGCTTCTTATGTATTTTGTCGAAGTTTTCAATATAAAACGTTCAATAAAAATGCTTTGGAGTTTCTGAAAGAAAACTCGCTTTTTCAAATGTTATATCTTGTTTGAGGTTGAATGAATAATTAAATAATCTTACGCAAAATATTCTCTATAAGATAAGCCACAAAGTTAAGAAATAACTGAAAATATTATTAGTCAGTCTGAATTTCATAAAAAAAGATTGTCGTTACAATAAAATATAAAATATTTTAAGGTGATATGGCTACAATACAGAGCCCTTTATTTTTTATCTTTCTCTGGAAACTTTTTAAATTTTAACTCAAACATCATTAAAATACAGTTTTAGTATAAATGTGCCTTTAAAAAGACTGACGAAATTATGGAAACTTGTGGTGAGGTGGCATAAAATAAACAATTATTTGGGAAGTTCTTTTTATATAATTTTCAAGTGACAGAATACACAAAAAACGCAGCTAGAAAGCTCAGATTTTAGCATCAAGCAAATGGATAATTTGTTCTTTCCTGTTTTGTATTTTTCTACTATAAGTTAGGTATTCCTAATATACTTATCAATTAATTTTCTTAAAATAATAAAGTTGAAAAATTGACTGTCGACCAGGTTTTCGTGGCTTTTGACCCACTGTGCGACGTGCGCAGCATGTTGTTCCTGCGCCATGCATGCGAAATCGCCAGCACGCATTGCTGGAGCACTAGAGCAAGCTTGTTGTGTCGCACTGCGCCAGCACGCTGTGTCAATTGCGCGAGAACGCTGCTAAATCCTTAACCGCAACAGCGCGTACATCTCGCCGCACCGGCATTCTTATTGGGTGATGACCGCGCAGCACTCTTTGCAATAATTAAATATGCAAATTTATTTATTGAAATGTATAATAACAAGTACAGATACATGATGAACTGTTTAAAATTTACACTTGCTTGTTTTGCACAGAATGGCATTGCATAGTTAACTTTAATAACAATCTTCAGATTTTTAATTAAGGACGTAATATCTTCAATAATGTTCAATAATATTCAAAAAAGTATTCGGCTGTCCAGCAGTGCGTTATTTTTGTTTTTATCGCTTTTAAATGCAGAATTTGTTTTGTTTTTATTATAGAGCATGTATACTATGCAGATTAAATTCAAAATGCCAAAGTTAAGTAAATGATTTTGTAAAGATGTTTTTTTTTTCAAAACTTGAAATTGTTGAAATTTTAAAGGTGTAAAGAATTTTTAAACGTTTTATTTTATCGTGAAACTTTTTTTTTAATGACTTAAAAATCGGCGCACACGATACCTGCGTCCAATGAAAGGAGCTAAGACCGACTAAAAATTTTCAAATGACTGTTTCGGATAATTCAACGAGGTGCTGGAGTGTAGACTGAATTCGGCCTCCCTTCCGGACAGCTTCACGGTGACGGTTTATATCTTCGCCATTTTTCATTTTAAGGCAACGAAAATCGTTTCTTATACTGTAAGTATATGATAAAAAGTACTGAAGCGTTTTCTAGGGAGTGCCCCTTTAAGGCCTCTAAGCAATCCATTTTGATAAATTCGGTTTCGAAAAATTAATATTTTTTTCGGTACTTCAATATTTGTCTAATGAGGTTGCTTTCAGTCTTTTATTGCGCGATAAAAATGTTTTATTAGATAATGAAAAAGAAAATTCACATGAAATGTTGATAAAAATTCTCAAAGATTGTCCTAAAGTATCGAGGAAGTTTTTGGGTCAAATAATTGTTGTTTGTACAGGTAAGTGAGTCACATGAGTAACATAGCGTCACTTTATGTTTTGTCGTAATATTTGTCCTCAGTCAAATTGATAGTTGTGTATTTATCGATAAAGAATAGTCTATTTGAAAATGTAAGTTGTGAAACAAGACGATTGCACGGAATGAGACGTTTACTACAGTGGTTTAAGTGAAACATTAATTGTGAATTGCGTCACAGTGATCCCAGATAATGAAATCCGTGCGATGCGCATGCAGGCTAAAAGCATGTGTGTGGCTTAACCCATATCATGTGACTTCATGTCTTCTGCAGATACGTGCGCCATAGTAGGGTCGTTAAAAAATCAAATTCGAGGATTTCCAATCGCGAAAACGCTAAAGACGCTTACTGGGATCCTTAAAGTGTATAAATAATTTAAAAACAATAGAAATGCAGCTTAGATAACCGTGCTCAACATATTTCTTTTTGTGGGGTTTTTATATTTTTCTAAGTTTCAACTTTTTACATACCTGAAACGTCAAAAAAGTCTACCCAATCTTTTGCAGATTTTAAACAACTGTTTTACATGTTTGGAACAGGAATATTCGAAGAGAAAAATTGAAATGACCGTATAGGGATTAGCAAAAGATAATATAAAAGACGCCTTATTAACCCTAATTCATTGGCATTAAAATATTTATTTAAATTTTGATCTAAATAAAGATAACATAGAATAGTATATTTTAGTTTACGTTGTTTCCATCGAATAAATGATAAACATACTGTAAAGAATCATGATTGGAAACAACTTTATCAAGTCGTCGTGGGAATATTGGGTAACTCTTGTCTACACGACATTCCTTCATTTCAAATTCGGTCATATATGAAACCTTACTAAAAAAACTCCAATGAAAAACTATTTGATTGCCCCATTCGCCTGCTACGTTCCGCTTAGAATTCCAGTATGCTACAATATTGCGAAAGCATCACCATAGGATGTTAGTAATGCAATAGGTTCTCAGGTTGACACGGGCACAAATTTAAAATTTTCGAGCATTAATAGACTTCTTTTAGCAGCAAAAAAAGTATTTGCGAAATTTTAATTGCCGGCTCGAATGTATCTATGGAAAGCCAAATATATCCAAGTTTTGCAAGTGAATATCCAAGAACTTCATGAGAAGCAGACTTGTCTGGAGGATACCTGGACCTGCTATTAAGACAAGGCTCCTAAGGAGAAGTCTCGTTCAGTTAAGTTTGTCTGTCAGGAGCAGAATAACCGGAACTACGGTCGCTATCAGGACTCCCTTCGGACAGCAGTGAATTGTAATTTGAAAATGATCTAGTAAATCTGTTGGGAAAAATTGGGTAATTTTTGCCTACTGGGCAATCCTTCTTTTCATCCGAAGTCATATTATCAACTACGCCAGTTATCATATTTATTTTAACTCGCGGATGGGTTTTACCTGTCCTGTATATTCCACGAAGAGTTCCACAATAATCCAATATTGCAAAAACGTCACCATTGGATTTTGATAATACAATATATTCTCGGGTTGGGCTCAACACAGAGAACTTTTGATCTATTCGAATTCGAATTGGCTTATCGATAGGAAAAATGTATTTTCGAAATTCAAATCGCTGGGTCTGATTTGTGCAAGGAATAAGCCGAACATACCCTAGTTGCGCTATTGTATAGCCAAGTACTTTATCTGTGGGAGCCCTGCCAGGAGGAGACTCAGACCTGGCACGAACAAGAGACTCTTGAGGAGCAGAAGACCGGTGAGGTGATTTTTCTCTGGTAGAAGAAGAAGAACCAGAATTACGTTCGCCATGAAGATTCCATTTGAATTCGAGCGAATTTAAATCTGAGTATGCTTTAATAAAAGTGTGGGGAAAGATTGGGTGATTTCTGCCTACTGGACAATCTCTAATTTCGCCCGGGGACATATTTTGAATTTCGCCGCTTATCATATTCATCTTTGATCTTAAATGATGTCTTTGTGTCTTATATATTCCACACAAACTGCCGCTGTACGCTAATATTGCAAAAATGTCACCATTGGATGCCGACAATACAATATGTTCTTGGGCTGGTATGGGACTAATGCTCTTTCCGCCTGCTCTCCAACTAATTATTGTACTAGCTGGAAAAATGTAATTTCTAAACTCGAATGTCAGGCTCTCGTTTGTGCGAGGAATGAGCCTAATATATCCGAGTTCTCGAAGTGTATGTCCAAGTATTTTCAAAGGAGCAGGCCTGCTACAAGGAGAGCTGGATCTGGCACGAACAAGAGAATCTTCAGGAGTAGAAGAGCGGGCAGGTAAATGCTGTCTGGCAGAAGAAAAAGAACCAGGATTACGTGCACTATTAGGATTCCATTTAAATTGTAGCGAAGTCGAATTTGAGATAGCTTTTATAAAATTGTGCGGGAAGATTGGGCGATTTCTGCCTACTGGGCAATCTCTAATTTCGTCCAGGGACATATTATCAATGGCGCTGTTCATCATGTTGATTTTTGCTCTCGGATAATTTTTTTGTGTCTTATAGATTCCACACAAACTTCCGCTATGCGCTAATATTGCGAAAATCTCACCATTGGATGCTGATAATACAATATGTTCTTGGGCTGGCACAGGAGTAAACTTATTTCCATCTGCTCTCCAACTAATAAGTAGACCAGCTGCAAAAATGTAACTTCGAAATTCGAATGTGAGGTTCTGATTTGTGCGGGGAATGAGCCGAATATACCCAAGTTTTTCAAGTGGATATCCTAGTAATTTAATAGAAGGAGACCTACCAGCAGGAGACCTGGACCTTTCACGTAAAGGAGGCTCCTCTGTAGAAGTCTGGTCAGGCATATATTGTTTTCCAGCAGAAGAAGGACCAGAATTGTGTTCACTCTGCAGATTCCTATCGGACTGTGAACTGCATTCTGCAAGAAGAAATAGAAGATTCATATTCTTTTAGAACATTTCTGTTTAATGCCTTTGGCTCAATTCGATTGTTCTCTGCATCAATCATCTTTTCACAACGACCCGCCTGCAAGTTCGATTTTTGACGCCTGTATATCGCTTCGAAAGTGATCAATATTTTTATCTATTTACTTCCCCCCGCTACGTCATCACTTTACCTCCCTAGAGAAGAAAGAAAATTTGCATTGCTCTCACGTGAGATCGTCTAATAAGCGCAGATTTGTATCTCAGCATCTGGGGCTATTGGGCATGCGTTCAAAGAACTACCATCAAAGTTTACCGGTAACTTTCCACAAAATTCCATAAATTTCATAAATTCCATATAATTCGTAAAATTTCATAAATTTCTATAAGTTTTGTAAATTTCCAAAAAATTTATAAATTTTCAAATTTTATAAATTTTATAAAATACCATTGAAGAAATTCTACGTTAAAACCACACTTGTGCTCCATATTTTTGAAGGAATGTCTTTCTATGACTTTGTGACTTTAGTTATCCGTCCAGCTATGCAACTTATCCATTGCCCATATCATAAAAAATAGACTAGCTTTAAGCTCGGTTGTTTTGAAAAATAAAGTACGTGCGAATGGGAGAGGTAATTTCTTCTTTCTGCCTTTCTCTCCTTGCCACGTAATCTGCTATTCTCATGATTTGATTGAAATCATGTGCAATAATTCTTAAATATAATATCTCTTTACTCCATCAAATGAACAGTTTTTAATATCTCCAATTTTTTATCCAATATATTTGTACCTAATTTTCACTTCCTTATAACTCTTACCAAACGACCGTTTCGAAAGAAAAGAACATACGGTGCATTACTTACACATTTAAGACATATTTTTTTGATCACATAATGGGTTTCAAATTATTATGATAGCTAGCAACAGTGATTTAAAAAAATCTCGTTTGCAAACAACGCTTAATCTTTGATCGATGGAAATTCCATAAAAAATTCTAAAGAAATTTCTAGAAACTAATTTTTGACAATATCTGACTTCTTTTAAACAGCTTTTCTCGCCGGGTGGACACTGAAGTTCCGACGATTGCATTAGGAATGCGAACATCTTCTTCAAGACTTCTTAATGACAACCTGGTTTTTACAGTACATTAAGTTCCCTCTAGTAGTCTATCTAGGGTCTATTTAGTGGGTTTCTCCTAAACGTCACATTTAACATTTAATAGTACTTTAAGATGCTTTGAGACAGGTTTTTAAGGACACGGAATCTAGACCATGCCCCGGGTGTAAAAGACATATATTAGTCGGGAAAGTATTATTTTACATTACTTCCAGTCGCCTTAATTAGGTTCCTCAATAAGGTAAGGTTGGTAAGGTAAGGTCCCTGCGGTTGGAAAATAATACCAGGGGCCCAGCAATACTTTCAACCTACATTTCCTCTCAAAAGATGTGTTTTTTAAACCTAGGGCGTTGATTTAATCTTGTGTCTTCTAGGAACCAAATTAAAACAGCTCAATTTACTATCAAACTCTGAATTCCCTGAAGATGTGTTTTTTACACCTGAGGCATTCGTTACAGCCTTGATTCTTTGAGGAACCCACTGCAGGTATCATAAATCATTGAAAAAACCAGACTTCCCTGCAGAAAAAGTGTTTTTTAAACCTGGAGCGTTGATTCAATCTCGTGCAATCGAGAAAACCAGCTTAGGACCACAAGGCACTATAAAAACTACATTACCCTGAAGAAGATTTGATTTTTACACCTAAGTCATTCTTTTTCTCTCGCACATCCAATCAGCTTGCTCCAGGGGCATTAAAGTTAGGTCAAAGCAGTCTTCCTGGAAGAAGATGCGTTTTTTTACACCTAGGGTATTGGTTTAATCAGGTTTCGTCATGGAACTTACAGCTGGTGTAATGTCTTGAAGTGCGTAGCATAATTTTTTAAAGCAGATGCTCGCATATCTGATGCGCCCTGAGTATCATTTCCGAGAGCACAGCTCATCACCGGAACTCAAACTTAGTTCATAATTAGTTTTTGGAAATGCTAGCAGAATCTCCATATGGAAGTTCCATAGAACACTTTTTGTAGCATGTTTTCACGTCGCATATGATAAGCTGAATAGCGTATTATGCACCAAAGGGAAGAAAAGGCATGTTATTGGTAAGTGTATGTTTTCAGTTCGATTTGTAGGAACCGAACTCAGATTCTGCTTTTTAAGTTACATGTGTAATGGCCACGTATGCCTATGATGTCATAATTGTGGACGTGATATGCTAAGAAATAGATTATTATCTCAGAGCAAGTTTCACGTGCTGAAATAAGACACAGAACTAATATAACGAGGTTATAAGATAAAAAAAAGAAAAAGAAAAAAAAGATACCCGAACAAAGACATCACTGTTTTTTGCAGTGTAATTGCACAAATGGCTACTGTATGATTGTAATCTGAAAAAAGGTACTTTTAGTTCGTTCCAGTGGCCTGAGAAGTAGCTGTATTCATATAAGCTTAATATAAAGTATAATAATAAATACAGAAATATTATTATATTCACCAATTGAAATAAAGATGCCTGCTATATTAAGAACGAAAGTATAGAACAGCCTCATTCTTTCAAAGTAGAGAAAAAACTGATTAATTTTTCAGTTGATAATTTGGTTAACGACTGTATCTAAAAAATATGTCATTACATCGCCAGAGTACATATATATTTATAAGTAGCTGTTATCTTATATATATATTTGCCTTCGCAGATAATTATATCATTTGAAATTTTTTATTATTTCAATCAGCCTAAGTCATCTAAGTGCGTCATGGCTTTTCTCTGGACCCTTCTATACTGATTTAATGAGCACGTTTTTGATCCACCTTGCTAAGGTTTTTGTTGTAGCCACTTTCTGTGGCTTACAAAAAGATATAAAAAGGGAATTGCTACCCTTTCTTGTGTCTCATAATCTATTTGTTGCCTGTCTATATGAGTCAAGCACGGAGGCCACGAAAACTGACGGCCGATTGAGCAAAAATGGTGGTGCTAAACAAGGTTGCGCGTTATTGTGTTTTCCGCCATGTTGTTTTCCGCACGGCGGGAGGTTACACAATTTTGGAAAAATTCATACGAAAATAATGTGCCTACATAAAGTTTTATTTTGGATAATGTCGGCCATGGTGTTTTCCGCACAGGGGGTAGGTTTTAGAGGCTGAGGTTAGTTGCGACATTTTGAACAAATTAGGGCAAAAATAAGGCGCCCATATTAGGTTGATTTTCGATAATATGGGCGCCAGAGAAATATGTCGCTAGATCCGCCATCGTGTTTTTGCACAGGCTTTTAGGGGTAGAAGTTAGTTGCACAAATTTGAACAAATTAAGACGAAAATAATGCACCCATATAAAATTGATTTTGAATAATATCGAGGCCAGTGAAACGTTTCGCTGGCTCCACGATGGTGATTCCGCACAGAGCGTAGTTTTCAGGGGTTGAAGTCAGTAGCACAATTTTAAAAAAATTAGGCCCCGCCATGCTGTTTTTCGCAGTGGGTGTGGTTTTTAGGGATAGCAGTTGATTGCACAAAATTGAGCAAATTAAGCCGAAAATAATCCGATCATATAAAGTTGATTTTGGATAATATCGGGGCAAGAGAAACGTTTCGCTGACGTTTTACACTAAATCAAAAAATTTATTATTAAAAGTAGTTTATTGATTTTAATTTATAATGTTTGTTGACATTCAATAAACCTAATAATTTCAAGAATAACTATTGATAGTCAAAATAAAGGTCATAGATTTGGTGATTTTAATGAAGATAGAATTTTTGTCTGTTATAAATGTCGAAGCAAAAGATAGACTCGAGTATCTTGCCGAAAATGATCCGGAAACTAAATAAGGAGTTATTTAATGGGTACAAAATCTCTGCTTAACTTTCTGCTGACCCTATTTTTTTTAATTTTACCTAAAAAGATAAGTAATTTAATTGACTTGTCCAAGATAATTAATGATGTAATATGTAACAAAATATTGTTCAATGCAGATATTAAAATTAATAATCAAAAATATCCATCAATTAAAATTTTAGTAGATAAACGAGCATCAAGATCGTTTTTGGGACTAGCGGGTTTAGATTTAACTAACAAATTAAATTTCAAAATTAAAATTCAGCATGAATTAGTTTAGGTGACTAAAAGTCATATTGAATTAGTTTCTCAAAAAGTAGTAGCTCTAATTATACCGAAAAATAAAACAAAAGTCGCACTTAAGTTATAGACTAAATGAATTGACAATAAATGAAACACTGATATTACAGACATTTCTTCAGAAAAATTTACCCGACAATTTAGGAAAACCTGATATAAGTTCCCTTGCCGAGCACGTTAGAGATGCTGAAGGCAATATCCCCATTAAGCAAAGATATTATACAGTTCCGCCCAAAGTCCAGAAAGCTAAATGATTGAGCCAAATGCTCTGCTGGTTGATGATATTGTTGAGCCCTCCAACAATGGTTGGTCATCTCCGGTTGTTATGGTTAGGAAGCCTGATAAAAGTTATAGAATTTGCTGCGATTATCGAAAACTAATTAAAGTAATTGAGTGAGTTGCTTATCATATACCGAAAATGTTAAGAATTTTAGATTAATTACGCTGTACTAAGTATATTTTCATTAAGTGGGACGATGATCGTGGGGGCTAAAGCGCCGGCTTTGGACCTACTCTGTCGGCTTGCGGGTTCGATTCCCGCCTCGCACTCTGGAAGAGCCTCGGTGGCCCATGCGG
>JAAAKG020133990.1:0-13988 GCA_010014905.2 Druon quercuslanigerum | reverse complement strand
TTACACGGCCCAGAGACATTGGGTCAGTGATATTGTTAAAACAGATTTTCATTATCTCTCCTCAAGAGAACATCTCTTTCCCAGCTGACCGATGCAGCTCGTTGCATCGAGTCAGCATTACGCCGTAACAATGTAAAATTTTATTATAAATACTCCTCCATTCCAAGTCATGTAAATACAGTCCACTTATCAAAAAAACCTTTTATATTTTTTATTTTAAATGTGTGCCGATTCTTTTATTAATTTCAAAAAGTAGAATTGACACCCAACAGTCATGAAATTTTATTGTCAGGGAAAGGTAGGAAAATTTCAGGGATTTAAAAAAAAATCTTCCAAATTACAGGAAATGTCTATATAAGAGGCACTTTAAATAACTGTCAAGAAGTATAAATTCAAAAATTTTAAATTTGAATTTCACATTCTCTCATTTCCTTTTATAGAAGATTTCGTGTTAAAAAGATTAAAAGCTTAGGATTTTCATTTTGGAACATAAAAATGAGGGAATTGTATCAAGTAAGTTGTGCACCCTGTTAGTTTATTCTTTTCAATAATTTATTTGTCTTGTCTTTCTATTTATTCTTTTTGCAGTTTCTGATGATTCTATTTTTAGTTAAAATTTTTATTATTTGGTTCAAAGTTCATATTTTTTCATTAAAATTCTGGTCTTTGAATAAAACTGGTCAGGGAGAATAAGAAATTGGTAAGAGAAAACTCAGGGAGCAGTCAAGTCATTTTGTAAATGATTTTTCTCGGTCAACGTGAAAAAGTGATTCTTTTTACAGGCAGAATAAACAAAGAAGAAAAAAAGAAAATGTGATTTAGATTCTAAGATGGACTTGGATTGTAGAGAAAGAGACAACAAGTTGAAGTGGGAGCAATCTCGTTATGTACCGTATAAACGCCAGACCACGTTTAGCTGTATTTTTCCGCTACAAGAGCGGCGGTACGATCTTTAAATTCTTTTCTATGAGTTTTTAAACGTGGGGTTAGTTCTTATGCTCATTATTATTCATGAGTAGTCGTGCAAATTAAAAGAAACGAGAGCACGAATTACACTTGGCGATTTATTGTTATAAGAGGATTAGAAACCACCAGAAAATATTCGGATTTAAATTTTCTGGACACCATGGTTATTCGGAGATGAATTATCACAGGGAAAATCGTAAAAGTTAATCTGTAAATGGGTATTAAAATCTTGAAAACATTCCACGTCTATTTTCCAGTTGCCTTCAAGATTTTTAATATCCCTGCAGATTAAAAGCGGCTCTCGGAAATACCACTCATAATATTTAAAGCTTTTTTTATTATGTACATTTATTCGTTAAATAATACTTAATCTAGTTTGTGTTTCTGTTTCTGTTTCAGGTAAGCCACTGTCAAGAAGTTTTAGGAATTCTCTTTTTAGATCACTTTTCATGAATTCTGAGTTTCAACAGCATCTTACTATTTATGACAGGTATGGTTACTACAATAGTATACATATCCGAATTTTTTTAATTTTCTAAAGTGTCCATAAAAAATCGATTGAGAACAACAAAGCTCTGTAAGTTTATGACGATATTGAAGTTTGCAATTTTAAAAGTAGGGAAATACTACTTTTATTGGCTCATAAAACGTGAGCAAAACTTTAAAAACTTGCTTTCCACTTTTCTTATTTATTCAAACGTTTTTTGAGTAATATCGATGTTCGATATATAGCCAAATTGCATGTCATCGTCGGAGATTTAAAGTGAATGCAATCGATTAAAGAAAAAATAAATATTTCACAGGTTTTATTTTTAACCTTGAATGGTCCAATATATTTAACTTGGAATATTAAACATTTAAAAACTCAACTTTTTTCGGCATTAATCATTTTCTCAACATCAAACACCCAATTTCAATAAAATGAAATGTAGACTTTCAAGAAAAAACAACTTTTAATTCTAGCGTTTTAAACTGATAACTTTTGAAATCATTTTAATCCGTTAATCATTTGAAATTGGATAATTTAAAATTAAGGACTAAACTATTTTAAATTTAGAAATTTCAAGTCGGAAGAATTTTTTGGACAATTTTCAATGAAACTTCCGGACCAATTTTTGAAATGAAACAATTTTTTATTTGTGAAACTAGAAAAAATTTCCCAATAGGAGTTTGACCAATTAAGAGTAGTTTTTTGTGCGACGTACACTGTCGTGTTAAAAATTTGTATATTTATATATCAATTAAAATTGTGTGAGATCATAATTTTAGTATTAAAAATTAAAGAAAGTCGAAAATGAAATTGAACGATGCTCAGCATTTTTATACTCTGTACATTTTATGTTCTTTGGTATTTTTTATGAATGGCAATGATAAAAGTATTTTTATTTATTTCATTTATTTATTGACGAAAAGTTCATAGGGCTAGGTAGCCCTATAAGGAACATATGGTACATAGTACTTAATAGAATTTAACAAAGATCAGATTGACGATTAAAATGAAAATATCTATTAGCAAAAGAGTACCTAATTATCATTTAAAAAAGTTAGATTAGATCTATTATTTTTTTTGTAGAATGTGAATATATATACGCACACGTATATATAGAAAGTAAATACATTAATACGCAGAGTAATAAATTTTAAAGTGAGTAATAGTCAGCCTTTTTACTACTTGCTTGATATTTTTAATTGAAAAGTTGATTAATTCTCTTTATTATTCGTGGTTTTCTTGTACAATTTTTATAATATATCGAAGTATAGTCACTGCAAAAAAAGTATTATCGAACGACAGATAGGGAATGCTTAAAATGCGAATATTTATTTTGTACGAGAAAAGTACCATGTGAATATAATTACAACCATTTAAAAAAGTATTAAATATAGGATTAATGGATAACATAATTCATGTGATGGCATTGCTAGCATTAAAATTAATTCTGTACCATTAATATTGTATGTAATATTATGACTTCAAAAATGTCTTACGTAGTTCATATTAGTATATAAGGATAGTAATTGTGAGCCTAAAACATTTGTGATGAAGCGTATTTCCTTACAGTACTAGAAATTATACTCATTTTAATAGTTAGGATATTAGTACATTAAATACCCAGAACTATGAACTTAATAGTAAGACTTACTACTTGAATTAGTGAGAACATCTCGAAAGTTGTTACCATAACAAGAAAAGTAGTAAGGGCATCTACTACCATTCTCAGAAATAAAAGTAGTAATCTCAACCACTTACATAAGTGGCAGCGACATAGATTAGAAACTAAAGTAGTTGGCCGTACTACTTGATTAGTTGTGCCAACCAACTGTTTTTTCAGCCTATTATTTTTCACTGTGAAAAGCTCACTTGCAGTGATTTTAATTATTCGCGTCAATGTGCAATTGCAATTTTCTTCTACACATTCTGTGAAGGGTGAAAGGTTAATAATCACGATCGTCGACTGCTGTTATCGACTTTATGTTCTACTTGTCGGTCCGTCGATGTTGGTGAAGAGTCTCTGAGGAAGGAGAAGGGAGAAGCTTCATTATTACGACACGTACGTGCTCGGCCGTTAACGATATTACCGTCGGATTTAGGTTTATTAGAGCCACGAGAGGTACTTTAAATTTTCTTTATTACGGCAGTCCGTTATACTTAGATTAACACGTCTGACGAACGACCCAGTCGCAGCCTATTGCCATTGGCATGGAGGTTAACTAAATTGCAGGGTGAGGATTGAAAACACACATGCCGATACAAAAACCCAGATGCTGTTTCGCGATACGTACTTCGAATGTCCCCTTCAGTTAAGAGTAGGCTCCACGTCCACACATTCAATGATGTCCAGCAGACATCTCGGGGGGAACTTAATAACAAATTAGGGCAGAGATTGTAAATTGACGTACATTCGCGTGCTGGTATCTCCCTTTTTTACAACTTGACTCTTCACGCTTGTGAATTAAGGACAATCATGTGTGTTACGTTTTATCATTGGCGGTGCAGCGAATATTCGGAGAAAAATTTAAAACCACAGAACTTTTATTATACTACAGATAATGAAATTAATTCGTTCTATCAACTGACTAGCAGAAAATACAGCATCCCATGTTTTAATTAAATAATTTATGTTTAAAAGGTTATTCCCTGAGGGGTTCATAACATCAAGTTTAATAGTTTCTAGGTTGCATGTAAGTGTTTGTGATATGGAATTGTTGTGTAGGTACTTTTTCACGGATCTCGATTTTGAAGTTTCTATTGAGTAAAAACAAAATAATTAGTTATATGAACTATTTAGTTTGTAAGATATGGTATGGGTTTTTTTTAGTTGGGACAAACTTTTAATTAGTTGCTCGTACTAATTGAAGCAAATATTAAAATGGCATTACCATATCTTAAAAACTAAGATGTAGACCCAACTATCCATTTTTTCAGTGAATTTTCTACACGAGTTCTGTGGTTAAAATCGCTCAAACATTTCTCTTCACCAATCCAGCCCGGCTTACCACGCCCGGATATGTTTCAGCAGAAATATTTTTCGATTTAAATCCCCACCGGGCTTCCGGAATTTTTTTAATTTCCTCTTAAGAAAGCAATCTGGATTCGTCCCTACCCATCTGTGCCATGCTATGGCATATCGCTTGAATGTGAGGGCGTGTATGAATTTGCAATGGGAGAGTCTGTGCAGTGCACTATTATATGCACGAGGTGGAAAGGAAGAGAAGATTGTGCGGACGGCTCGTGGGAAACTGGTACGAGTATATAAACGAATGGCTGACGCTTAAGAAAAATGTGGAAACTGGAAAGTATGGGCATAATACAGACACCGGCACGATTTTTCTTTGGTACGATATGGGGATATCGCGCAATATACTGAAGACGTTCGCGTGTACAATGTACTTTCCTACGTATGTCAGGAAGATGCGATGCAGATCGCCTATATATTTGCGTGGATAGAAAGGCGGCCTGATCGGCAGAGTTTTTGAAGTATGTGAAAAATGCGGTAAACGCGAAAGCCACTGCTTTGCCAATGCAATGTACGAGTCTTTGCATATGGTGTATCCAGACGAAGTGGAATGCCTATGTATATGTACTATATACAGGGTGTCTACTAATCGGAAAGCCCTGAAATAACCGAGAATTAAAAATCGGGGCTTAGTAGAGATTCTACTACTTTACTATCATTATAATCTAATATAATTCAATGCAACCATAATTCCGGTTCCAAACTGTGAGTCAATTTGCACGTGTCACGTTTGATATAGAAAAAAAATATTTGAAGGGTCTTCGTTTTACACCTGTTAAGTAATATATCAGAAATTTTACACGGCAAAGAAGAATCGTTGTTATTTTTGCCATTTTCGATACTTTTTTAAACTGTACATCTACAAGGGGTCCAGCGGTCTAAAGCTCTTATCTGCAGTGTTCTGCCACTGGATTTCTATTGTTTTTCCCGGGCTCGTATGTCTCTGCGTTGTTTTTCCAGCAGCTGACAAGTTTTATATGTCAGCAATTGTTGAATCGCAAGCCGAACATGCTTGCAAAAACTTAAAATAGTTTATTGAACAAATTTGTTGAGTGCTAGTAATTAAAACACGTCGCCCACCATCGTCTTTACAGCGATATGTACACGACAGCATCGAAGATGCCGTAAAAGTAGACACAACAAACTTGCGACGCAAATGTACATTTATCTGCACACACACACACTGACATGTGTCTTACTGGCCTGTTCTACGAGTAAACTGAGCTGTTGTGAGAAAAAACAACGAATCTCCCTTAAGACGCCATAAGCAGTTTATAGGTTTAAACCACGGACCTACGCTCTAGATATCAGAACGCGATTGTCGAAAACATAAAAATCTTCGAGAAAATAAAAAAAAATTCAGTTAACATGTTTAGACCGTGGACCCTCCATTTAGAAAGTTAGAAAGTTTTTTAAACTTAGCCCAGATGATCGTTATCGGAACAGTCGGTCCGATACAACTGGAGGTATATACGAGTCAGGAAAATTACTTCACTTTACATTAATTTGAATAGGAAAAAACACTTGGCATTGTGATATGTTCGCTTGTTTCAATTAATCGCGAGTAGTATTAATTCAAAAGAATGTAGCGTGTTAACTTGGTCTCGGAAATGACCAGAAGTATCACCACTCAGCCTACCGAGCGAGCCACCAGAACAAATCCACTACCGCCTTACATCAGCGGCAGAAAGGGTTCGAGCAAAGGTTCCAAAGAAGCTGGCCATGCGGAACAGTAGCGTCATGGACAAACTCATAACAATCTCAAATCTTATTAGGAAAAGTAAACATTTTTCAATTAGAAAACCGTTTTTAGATTTTGATTAAAATATTGTTTAAATTATGTGTAAAAAATTACACATATAAAAGCTTTTAAGTTAAATGCATTTTATTCGTGCTTCTAGTAAGAGAAGAATTGATATTTACGACTAGAGAAAACCGGTGAAAAAACCGAGAACTTAATGGGCGAAAATTAGTAAGCACCCTATATAAAAATTTATATAAAAACACCCGTCCATATACCTCGAAGGGCGTACGTGCAAGTGTGCATCCACGTCTTCAGGTATATGTCCGCAGAAATAGAGGCTCTCCCGGGGAAATGGTTTAAGCAAATCGCTGACGATTGCGGAAGTCGAGGGAATCGCGAGGCGGGCGTTCCATTTTTCCTTGTCAGGTGCAACACGATTTTCATGAAAGGAGCACCTCGGGAACGATTCAGTTACTTAGAATCACGCACATTCCTAATATTTCTTGTCGCGTCTCCTCTCTTCCTCCCCAGCTCAAGGGATTTTGGTTCAAGTAGACAGAATTTCACACAAATTATTCCCATTCGAAATCCTTCCTATATTTCTAAAGATTTCTTGCATGAGAGCAATTTAACTTCTACAGAAACTTCCACAACGAGAGAAGTCCCAACTGTAGTGCTTAATGTTGAGTATTCATCAAGTTTGGAAGAAACAGTGTTTGGAAGTGACGCGCTTCTTGCAATTTCACTATTCTTTAGTAAGTACGAAATGTATTAGAAGTTTATTTCCGAGACGTAAGGTAACATTCCAGTATATAATATTGTAGTTTTCAAATTCTCATGGAATGGTCTCTTTAAGCTTAAAACTTCTTATTTTATGGAAGGACTTTTATCTTAAAATATGTCGCGAATTTTTTGTCCTGAGTTTAGATCATTGTCAAGCGAAATGTATAAGTGGAAGATATAACCATATGCTCCTTTCAGGGTGAATCCGATATGCCTTTATCTTCATTCTTTGATATAGATTTCAGTGGCTTCCTGCTTCATCAATTATTATCAAAGACTCTAAGGTTACTTTAAATCACTATCTACATAACATTCCCTTTCATTTCGTTTCATAATAAAATGTACGCAGATGCAAGCATTTCAAAAAGTATTTTCGCTGAAGGTTCCGAATATAAAATCAGTCATCTCTTCTTGAATGGTACAACGAAAAATCTTTATGATAAATCGCAATATGTGAACCATGGCAATGATGAGATGAGTTTATGAGTAAAAGAAATGAAATAATATTTCGCTCCACCTCAGTATATGAAAAGATAGCACAATCATATATCCGTATGTGTTGGCGCCCCTGCCGTTTTTAATGTACGTAGTACATACAGGCAGCCAGCTCTTTTATTTCCCATTTCCGTCCTTCCGTCTTTCTCGCTTGAAAAACACGGCCGCTATTTTTCTGCTGCTTTTGGTTGAGCGTATTTGCGAGCTTTTATTATTTTTAATGGTCGCCATTGTGGATACAGGAGCCAAGGGAAAATCGCGTTTGATCCGCACTCGCAAGGGATTAGCGAGGTCACCAGGAATGAAAGTGAGAAAGAGGAAATAAGAGAATAGAGGGACAGAAAAGAGAAAAGTTGGTCGGTTCGCGCAAAAATGTTCACGTGTTGTTGGACAAACGCAAAGGTCATGTTTCTTCTCTAGTGGCTGCGCTTGATCTGTTGCCCGATTCTTTGAAATCAGACAGATCCGTCGAGAATTCCAATCTTATCTTCCATTTTCAATTCCCTTCTCCTACAAAATTTTCATCAGTGTCAAGCACTTTTTATAAATAATGTGTCCCGTGAGAGTATATATACATGACCTCCGTGAGCTAGAGAGCGAGCGGGATATCATCCGCATCTTAATCTACTTATATTATTACACAACCATTACTTACAAATCTTTACGCTTCAAGTGTCTTCAGTTTCATTTTCCTTTCACTTCTCTCCTACCTCAACTTTGCTATTTTTTCACATTCACTCTTTCCTAATTTTTCATTCGCTCCTCTAGCTCCCTCCAATTCTTTGATCCACTCTTCACCCAACCCATCCTTTCATAGATCTAGCATTTTTACCACAGCCTCTTGCTTCCTTTACCTTCCATTCCTCCTCCACATCCTTCCTATACATGCTCCTATTTTTTTCTTCCCATTCACATATTCTATACTTTCTGTTCTCATTATTTTCCCTTACCTCATTTCCCAATCTAAATCTTGCTATTCTGGTTCATCTTGTCTATCTCATCCCAAAAGTGCTTCCAGCGAGAGAGGTGGGATCAAAAATATCCCAAAATTGGTCAAGCAGTTTATGGACGGTACTAGTAGAAAGTCTATTTGTATAACATAATTGCTTAAAAGGAGTTTAAAGGAGAGAAGTATGTTTCTAAACAACAGTATAGTTGGCTCATTAGGGAAAATTATTTTCTTCTTATTCAAATACCACACACAAGTTGCATATAAGAACTTCTCTGATGAATTAATTATGTTTTAATTATGTTTAATTACAATTGCTGCAGTTTATCGAGGTTTTTTAGAAAATTTGCTTAGCATGCTTTAAATGTTAAGACACTTGTCTCATACTTACACCATTTACGAAGAATGGAAAAAGATTTTGTTAACGGCACGTGCCCTGAAGCTTTATTGTTTAAAATGTTTCCATTTTTTGTCCAAATATACCCAGAAAAGTTTGGTCATTGTTGCTATTCCGGAATACACAAAAATTCAACCTCTAAGAATTGAAAATTTTTTATGAGTTATATTCTGGAAGTACTAACGTAGGGACGTAGGACTTATTTGAGAATCTCATTTTGAAATTCAATTGTGTTTTCTCTCTTGATCAATTCCAAAAATTGAAAAACAATTGAATTGCCTTCAATATTCGCATTGCTGAATATGGACCAATTTGTTGCCAGTGCATTTTGACGCTGCTTCTCTGTTTAAAAAGAAACTTTTCACGTACAGAAGACCTAGAGAATGATATTTTTCGGGGATCTTTCGACATCAAATGATCCTATCATGAACACTAAAATTGGAGGTCTGAGCGTTGCAAAATCGTGTATGTATTTACATGAATTTTTTCCAGTTCCTTTATTCTGAAGAAGAATATATTGAATTTAATGATAGTGTTTTAGATGCATCTGTTTTTGGGGGAAAAATTATTCAATTATTTTCAATGGAACTTACTTACATCAACAATTCAGCATTAAAATTCAACGAGTTACGTCACGTCATAGCGCATATTCGCACAGCAGCAGATGGGCTAGTGGCGTGGAAGTATACATATAAAGCGCTGGTTTCATGTTATTATATGGGCAGTCGCTATGACGACGTGCATTTTTCAAAGCAATATTCGCGGACGTAGACGACCGACCGTACGTACCAGCGAACATTTCTATCTCTGCGGAAACGTCTTTCTGTAGGAATTCAGCTTTTTCACCTTTTTTCTGTCTGCACCAAAAAAAGTTCATTTTAGTCAGAATTTATTTTTTCGCGTCACATTCGAGGCTTCCCTCGAGACTATCATTTGTTACAATATCTTCATATAAAGATTCCTTTCATATACGATTTCGTGAGTATTTTACTGAATAAGAAACTTATCAAGAAAAGTCAATTTTATATTAGTAGAAAAATTTAATTGTGGAAGTGAAAGATCTACATTTTTAAACTCAAACAGTATTGGATATGTTAAAAAAACTGTATGTCAGGACTTCTTTGAGAGAACATGTAGCGAATTTTTTTAATTTTCTCATTAAGCGATGCGGTTTTGTTTGTCAATTCACTCTGCCCTCGGAATAATTATGCAATTGCACAAAGCGTTACGCGTGGTCGCTAGAGTGAGTCATGTTTTCGTATGGAAATACTGTCCGATTATTACGTCTGGTGCAGCTCTCGGGCCACCTCGTATAAATATACATAGGGAAACTGAAATTAGGTGTAACGCTTCATGTTTCCATTTTTGCCATTGCTGGCTCTGTCCTAAAAATATGAGGATGAAGGGATTTTAACTACAAGGAATATGTTAAAGATATTCGCAAAGCTGAGAGGGATATGATTTCTGATCCAAACAGAATGATCCTATTTTGATTATTCATTATAGGGACTGTACATGCACAACGTCACGAATTTGGGGAGAGAGGTAATATTAAGAACTTAGATAACTTTAAGGATGTTTCCTGATGATTCCTTCTAATAAAGTTTGCGTATTTTAAAAAAGATGGACATACTCCCGTCTTTTCTTCTTTTTCCAAAGACTTCCTATTTTTACCCCTGTTCTCAAGAAATTTGCCCTTTTTTCGTTTGGAATTTTAGAAATTTAAAATTAGGTTTAGAATCCCACGGTGTAGGGATTCCTAAACTGCTGGCCCAAGCAGTTTCTCAGCTTGCGGGGTCGAGGGAAGGTTGTCAGTCATGCTGGGCCACCAGAAGCGGAGCGATAAAAACGGACAGTACACTTAGCGTATAAGGGGCCATCCATAAATTACGTAACGCAATATATTCCTCAGTTCCGCTCAATAATTAGTTTCCCCTCGTCTCCGACAAATTGAATGCATATCATGCATTAATTATAACAGGTTTTTTTTCGGTTTAGTTTTGCTTTGAAACATTTTTCGTCAGGCCCAACGTAGGTTATCTGTCTTTCAAATGAATTAGAGTAAGCGAGACACTCGCATGTGGAAACCCGTATTTTTTCCACATGCATTTCTCTAAATTTGATATTTATTTCTGACATTGTATTTTTTCTTTAAGTATAAATCATTATCTATATGAGACAGAAAAATGAACGAAATTAAACAAATATTTGTTACTATGAAGAAAAATCCAACAGAAATGGTTCTCTTACTGTTTACGTTTTGATGCCCCCGATTTAGGATCAAGGCTATTTGCACGGCAACCTCCGACACTATTCTTAAACCAAGGGTTCGGTGTAATAAGATCAAAAAATTATTTTTGGTTAAAAGTTGATTTTTTTAAAATTAAAAAGTATAATATTATATTTTTGGTTCAGAACTCATGTCGTTTGCTTAAAACTTCTACTATTTGGTTGAAAATTTAATGATATTATTGTAAATTCAATTTTTTCGTTGATAATTGAAAATCTAACTATTTGGTTAAAAATGCATATTTTTTAGTCGAAAATTAATTTTGTTAAAAATGCAACTATTTGCTGAAAAATGTATCCGAATTGGTTGCGGATTCAACTATTTTGATGGGTAATTCAACTATTTGAACAAAAATTAAAATATTTCAAAATCGAACTATTTAGTACAAAATTAACAAAGTCCATTGTTTTATAGTATAAATTGGGCTTTGGCTTCAAAATTCAACAATTTGGTCGGAAATTCTTTTTTTTTAGTAGAATATGAATTTTTATGGTAAAAAATGTAACTATTGGGTTAAAAGTTCATATTATTCTTTCATTGAAAATTCAGATACTTGGTTAAAAGATGTTAAAATTTTTTTAAAAATAATATTCTCCTTTTAGGTTGAAAATTGATGTATTTTGTTAAATGTCCTCTTTTTCATAGAAAAGTACTAATCTTATTTATTAAAAATTTATCTTTTTTGTTGAGGGTTTCAACAATTTTGTTAAAAATTCGAAATTTTTATTGAATTCAACGAATTAAAATTTTATTTATTTTTTTTCAAAACATTTTTTTAAACTTTCATTTTCGGTTGAAAGCTTATCTTTGTTAGTTGAAAATTCCGCTATTAATTAAGGATTGAACAATTGTGTTAAAATTTCCTCTCTTCTGCTTGAATTCAATTGGTCGAAAAATCTTTCTTTTTGTTAAAAAGTAATCTTTTAATCTGAAAATTTAACTAACATATTTTTGGTTTTAAACTGATCTTTGTCAATTGAAACATGAACTATTTGGTTGAAAATTCGTGTATTTTTTTGTTAACAAGTCTTTTGATAGAAAATCTATTTTGGTTGGGAATTCAACCATTTTTATAGAAAATGCAAAATATTTCGACTAGCAGCCTTAGCAATTTGAAACATTTATTATTGAATTCTCTATGGTTCTTAATTTTATTTTAAATAAGTTATTCACATATTTTTCGTGAGAAATCATACCGTTAAAAAAATATGTAGCGCCTTTAAGGGAAAGGGGGAGGGGTGGAGCTGACACGAGGGTTCTGCTAATGTGAAAGTTGCATACACTTACTATAGAAAAAGCGTTACGTGGAGGGGGGGGGGGGGAATTTCCAGAAAAAAGTTTTACGTATTTGATTAACGGCCTCTATCTAGAAACACGAAAGATGTAGAATAAGTGCCAAATCCATGTTTGGCGAAACGCCATATTCCTTGTGTCGAGGGGGGGGGGGGGTAAAATAGTACAACAAAATTGGTAACTTACTTTACTGACAGCCTCTTATGCGAGCCCTTATGTAAAAGTATCAAGTGCCCTGAACCATGAAAATGCAAAATTAAAGGTGCGCTGAATGCAAGTGAAATAAATGATGTGAGTTTATTGAGCCATGGGTTGTAATTGCCGACTCTAAGTTGTTGCTAGAAGCAACGGCTCAATTTCGAGGTACATTTGTAACGGGTGTAAGAGTTGTTCCAGTGTTATTTATAGGTCATAATGCATCTGTTTTTGCACTGAAGCTAAATTTTTACTGTCTACTGCTCGCATAATTCCGAACGATCGCTTTTTCTTCGCGTTTAGCAAATTACATGCGCCTTTACGTAGACGTAGAAGTGGGTGTAAATGCGAGCACATAAGCGCGAGGTCGTACCTTTACGAGCTTGCATGGTAACATAAATACGCACCAACGAAATTACCGGAGGCATTGCAACAAGGACTGTCGGAGCACCTATACAGTATATGCAGTATATACAGTATATACAGTATATACAGGTCCATGCGACGGTGCAAATTAAAGTTGAGTGGCGTTTCATGAATAATTGAAAGCTGTCGGTTTTCCGTGTGTGTGTTTCGTCGCGCCCTATGTAAGTACAGTCGAGCAGGACGTAGTGCACAAAGCAGGCACCGAACGAAACACTGCTTCCCTTGTGTTCACTCCTCTTCTTCCCGAAGAGTTTCGCCCTATTCATGTAGAATTGTAGATGGTAGATGTAGCCTTTCACCTGCCCATTCCTTCGGACAACTCATTGCTGAAACTCATAATGAATGAAATGTATGGCTAGCATAAATATGTGCTTGTTTCGCGCAAACTTTCAAAGCAACACCAAATGAAAGAAAATGAGCACTTAAATAAGATAAGTTGAGATAAGATCAGTATTACATTCACCTGTCAGACATTTGGAATTACATGAATGAGATCCATCTTATTTCCTTCTTGCTACTGTTAGGAATGTTTAAATGTTCTTAAAAGCGTTGCCACCTTTTCTTTAGAAATTAGTAGTCATCAGCCTTTAACTCTTTCCCCTATGTCCCCCTTTTTTAAATGCTTCTTTTTCCCTTTTCTTCAAGAAACTTCGGCTTGTTTTCGTTTTTAGAGTTTTCATAGCCTCGGAGGAGGAAAAGTAAAGGAGAGGGAGTAAGAGCAAGTAGAGGAAATGAGGGAAGAAGGAGTGAGAAGTTGATGGTTTAGGGAAAATAAGGGAGAATTAGTGGCAATTAGAAGTGTGAAGGAAAATTAGGGATGAGGGGAAATTATTATAAATGAGTGTGATTAGGGGAAGGAATTTGATGATTAGGGAAGGATAGTAGGAGAAGGGTAGTAGAGGAAGGGTAGTGTTAGCCGTGGAAGCGTGGGGGGG
>JAAAKG020133989.1:0-13988 GCA_010014905.2 Druon quercuslanigerum | reverse complement strand
TATATATAATTAAGGAAGATCATTTTTATGGAATTGAAGAAATTCACGGAATTCATGAAAACCCCGGAATTCGCATAATTCATGGAACTGCGTGAATTTGCAAAATTTATGGCATTTACGGAATTCAAGAAATTCAAGGAATTCTTGTGACGCCTGGATGCATGAAATTCATGCAATTCGCGAAATTCTTGGAATTCCGTGAATTCCATAGATTGCGTCAATTTCGCGATTCAATTAAACACCATGAATTCCTTGAATTTCGTGAATTCCATGAATTCCAAGATTTCCTTGAATCTCATGAATGAGATAAATTCCGTGACTTGATTCAATTACGCGAATTCCCTGAGTTGCTTAAAGTCTGGGAATTCCATGAGTTCTGTGAATTCCATGAACTCTGCGAATTCCATGAATTCTGTCAATTCCGATAATTCCTTGAATCCCATAAATTCCGTAAATTCCATAAATATGCGCGTTATAAACTATATATTAACAAAAGTTTGGCATCTTTCCGAAAACTGTATTTTTAGGAGTTATTTCCTCCTCCGAAATAATAATAAAAATACTATTATACTTTCGCCTTTCAACAAACTTAAAATTTTATTATAAATAAGACAATATAATTTTCAGTTAAATAATTTTTTATTCATGAATACATATGAATTAAAGAAATAATAAATAATATTCCTGTATTTGTATTGTTCATCTTGTCTAAAGATTGACCTTCATGTAATCACGTGGTTGATGTGCTAGCTCAGCCCCCAGAACCTTTTTATTTATTAAATGGACTTTAAACCATACATCACGTACAAACTTCTGAACAGTTTTAAAATAGCGACGACCGTTTAGTGATTCAAGTGGCACAAAATTTGCAGATAGAAGGCGAACCTCGTGAGGTACTTCACCAATTTTCCACACCCCTATTCGACAGCCCATGTAAAGAATGTTATAGGTTGGCTGTGTCTCTGAAAATAAAAAATTTGCAAAATTGAAATCGTTTAACGTTCTTTAAAAGAAAAAATAGTTGTTCAGAATCAGTTTGAATTAAAAATTTATTGACAATTCCCTTTTCTTCAAGGAATAATTGTCATGCAAGAAATTTTAATTTCAACCCTCGCAAGCCCCTTGTCTTTTTCTCGCAAAGTGCGTGAAAATTAACTGAAAAAAAATTATTTACAAAAATCATTGTTGTTTAAGAAAGGGCAATCAAGTAAGCCAGAATTACTAAAGCGAATTTCAAGTCCAACTCGGCTTATCCGAGTTGTAACGGATGGTTGTCAACCTCTCGTAACATTACGCAAATGGAAGAACGGAGAGTTGGCGACTGCTTCCTTTATCATGGCATCAGAGCTTACAGACACTCTTATCGCTGTTATTTGGTTATAAAAAGCACAATATTTCCATTCAGGAAATCGTTCTTAAATATAAAGGGACCTCTGCTTAAGAGGAATCGACTTATAAAATCAAATCCCTTTGTTAAATAGGAAGACAGAGTGTTGCGAGTTAAAGTGGCTTTTCTCTCGCTAACCTTTCTCGCGAAATCAAGCACCCTCCAATTCTACTTCATTCTTCAGCTCTCAGTCGTCTTTTCTTTCACCATGCACAATTTTTTCTGTTCATGGTGGACTTACTCCAATTCTAAGTTTGTTACTCCGACTTTCATTTAATTTAGGTAGGTCACGCTAAGTCAAATCTGAAATTAGAAATTGTATAACTTCTTAACGCGTGAAACACCGCATAGTATTGCGATTAATGAGCGATCTCCCTAAAGATCAAATCACACCTTCTCGACCTTACAACATTTCTGGATTAGACTGCTAGACCGAATCAAGTACGTAAAACGAAGGGCCGGGGTAACCGCTCATACAAAGGATACATCGTCCTTTTCATATGCTTTGCCACTCTAGCAATTTATCTCGTCGTCTCGAGTCATTTAAGCATGCTTCCTTTCTGGTGACTTAACGAAGATTTGCTGGACGGCGAGGAATTGTCAGCGTCTCTACAGTGAAAACGGTACCACCTTACATAGACCTGCACGCGAACTTCGAGAAATGTTTGATGACGCCTCCAAATTTTATGGTAAAGTTGCAACGGTGCTTTCCAATTAATGGACCGATGTGGACGTTTCTTCCACGAGGCACGCCTCATTGTGCTGGACTGTGGGAGGGTAGAGGATGATAGGAGACCATTCTCTCACATTTGAGGAACTTTCCACATTATTAGCGGAAATTGAGGCCTGTCTAGACTCTCACTCCTCGTATCCCCTCATAAACGAACTAGACGACTTTTTGGTGCTGACTCCAGCTTACTTTCTGGTTGGAGGCTCGCTCGCCTGCTTCCTAATGCAGGGGTCCCTAAATTGCAAAACAACCGCCTATCACGATTTCTATTGCTACAGCGCATTCGAGACAACTTCTGGAAACGTTGATTATCCGAATATCTTCACCATCTCCAAAAACAAAGCAAACGGCGTAATTCATGTGAGAACTTCTCGATGGGCCAGGTCGTCTGAGGAAAAGACGACAGGTACCCACTTCTAAATAGCCATTGGGAAGTGTAACATAGATGCACCGCGGTCATGATTGATCGAACGACCTTACGTGGTCACGTAATTTGCCTCAGCCTTCTATTGCTACCATCATCATGAACTGTTGTGGTTTCCCTGGGTGGGTTAAGTCCTTAGTTCCTTTTTGAGAATTACAATTTCTTAATTTTACGATGTGTTGCTATTGTCCGTCCAACATCATATTGCTATTTTTCGCCCTCCGAGCGAAGGTGAGCAATCTGTTTGATCAAAGTAATGTAGATCATATGAATTTAATACCTTCGATTTTTCTTTCTTGAAATAATTTTACAACAATTGTTTTTCCTTGTGTTCGAGGAATAAGGGATTTATGGTACTAGCGGCAAGCTTATGGTTTGAGAACGTATGGTTGTAAAATTTGAGTTTGTAGACATACGGGTTCGACTAAAGTAATTACGGCAGGGTCAGAATTTTGTTATTAATTAATAGACTTCGATCAGACGTGCTTGAGCGATTGTACGGGTGGCTCTTCCATTCCTCGTCAAATAAATATTGTGCGAGCTGATCTCGTTAAGTGATTATTATGAGAGCTGATATCGTCAAGTGATTATTGTGAGAGCGTATGGGTTTCTTGATTTGTCAGGAGTCTCATGTGCTGGAGTTTTTCGTTGCCTATTATCGTGCTCGTTTTGTGCCGTGACACCTGATGGGATAAGTTTTTATTCCTGATTTTGTGATTTTCTGTCAGAATTCTGACCGGTTTTGTGTTTTTCTTCGAAACTTTTGGTCTTCAACTGACAGTTAATATCTATTGCTCTTATCGCTAACATCGAAAGTAGCTACTGTTTACCAAAATAAGTGGCAATTCATAAGTTGTGACACTACTAAGCCCCATCAAACCGGACACAGAGAAAACCAAAAAGGACGTCAAACTTCTTAACAATGACACAACTCAATTGAAGTTCAATTTTGATGCTCCAAAGATCGAATTTATCACATTGAAAGCACATTACAAAAAGCTAAAAGAAAGTCATCAGGGATTAGAAGAAAAGTGTGATTTACTCAAGCGACAGGTTGACTGTCTTCAGCGACAAGCCCGTTCCTGCAATGTTTTCATTCAAAACCTATCGGTCGATGAGAAATATAACAAGGACCTATTCTTATTCGCTCTAAATATTCTCACTAGCGCTGGCCTCTCATTCTATATTAGATCTGGACGTTAAGTGTATTTCTCTGGATTATAAGTCAATTACATTTGATGTCAATCGAATTATTCCGACTTACAAGTGGATTTCTCCGGATTTCTGGGATTACTCCAATTTACCTGTTTTCATAACTAAGCCGTTCAGTAGTTTACCAGGGTTGCTTACCTCTTACCAAAAATCGTATTGTTAAGTAAATAAATTCAATAACCTGGCAGCGCAAAAGATATCTTCCCAGCCTCAGCTCCCACATATCGCCCATCAGGTTCTTTGAACGCCACAAATTGTACGTCATGTGCATCAACATATTCAATTCCAAAGTCGGGTGGTAGGTTATACGTTTCGTCATCTGCAAGGAAATCTACAGGCATGAGGCGAACTTTATTCACCACAGTTCGATGACGACTTTCCCACGTTACTCCAAATAGTCCGTCCCCATGACAGATAATCGAAGTTGGTTCTGCATTATATGGTAAATTCAAGGCTTCCTGATGGTGGTCTCTTTGCACAGCATTTATTTCTGTATAGAGAAAGCAAAAAGGATTAGCAAGTATAAAACCGTTAAGTATGGACGCCCGATCTATTAGTGTCACATCTGGATACTTTCTTAGAGCTACCATCTAATGTTATAAGAAGTTCTAGATTCCAGAAGCTTACAAGATTATCATCCAAAAAGGTAAGCAAGAGTGGGAAATTTACGCAAGAGATATCGTAACAACTGTTACTGCAGCAATCAAGTTGAGCAGTATAAACTCGGCCAGCATATTGTTTGCCTGGATTTTATTCTACATAGATAATTTGGAAGCCAAAATGTTTCTGAGAATTTTGTGATACCTTTTTTCAAAAGCCGTTTTAAACACACGCAGATCTGGGTTTAGACTTTCAGTATTGCAAGATATGCGTATGTTTCTCCATTACCAAGATGTTGAGTGATATTCCCACCTGTGGCTTTATTGTACTATTTTGTCTTGGAATATTCCAAAAGAATTACCATTTTGCTTTGGCCGAGGAATTTTGGAAAAGAATTATGTTTCTGCTGTTGAAGAGGAAATTTTCTAAAGGAAATTAATTCACACGAATATTATTTTTTAAACTCTTACACCTTTGTACCTTGCCGATAACAAAAGCCAAACCTTGGCAGCAAATAATCCGTTATTTGCCTAGACTCCACTTTTGACTTCTGATTATTAAAAAACTAATTAAAACATTTTGGCAATTGACAATTTTGTCATTCAACAATTTTGAAATTCGGTATTATTATAAGCTAAACCGAAATTTTCTAAATAGGATGTCTTGTATTTCGGCAATTACATCACATTCTTCAGTCATCCCTTAATTTTAACATCATGTATTACATTATCTTGAGTAAACTTACCACAAAAATCGAGGAAAATTGTGATTTTGATAAGTAAACTGATGGTAAGTAACTTCATGTTTTCTGGACAGAGTCTATAATCGTCACTGATTCTAGAATTTATTCACTGTTATATTATTATCAAAGTTTAAAATTTGTGTAAATTGTGTCTTTCAAGCATTAAATAAATCATCAGCTAGGTCGACAACAAACTCTTGAAACTCCCAACATAATTTGTTTAACTTTAGACGCTTTACCTGCTACTGATAAGATATACTTTATCAGGCAAGATCATTTTTATGAGTAAATATGTAAACCTAATAATGGAGAGAAAAAGTTAAAATTTTGTTTTAAAAAATGTATTTTGGCACCTTGAAAATTAAGTTCAATTTTTAAAAAAATAATAATTAATCATTTTGAATTCAAAGTGTACAAAATTTAAAAAAAAAACATTTTAAATTGAAAACTATCTAACCAAATGCTTCAGAATAATAATTTTGTTGGAAAATTTACTGACCAATCTCAAAATTATCGTTACTTTAAAAAATTTCCTGCACTGTTAAAAAATTTTGGAATTCTACAACACTTCTGCAAGACTTTTACAATTGATTGTATTATATTGGAGCGCTTTCAAGGCGAGAATTGTGCACAAGGAAATCACGGAATTCAAGGAATTTACGGAATTTATGAAATTCACAGAAGTCACGTCATTCGTAGAATTCAGTGAATTAAAGGAACTCGCGAAATTGATGGAATTCAAGAAATCCACGGAATTCATGGAATTCACGAAATTCATGGAATTCGAATGATCCAAGGAATTCATGAAAATGACGAAATTCGCATAATTCAGGGAATTGCGGGAATCCGTGCAATGTATGGCATTCGTGAAATTCATTAGATTGATGGAATTCAGTGAATTAATTGAATTCATGAAATTGAACGAGTTTCTGAAATTCATGGCACTCACGGAATTCACGGAATTCCTGAAACTCAGAGAATTTATGAAATTCATAATATTCATGGAATTCGCGGAATTTAAGTTTTTCGCAGAATGAACTGTTATCACGGAATTCATGGAATTCAAGGAATTCATAAAATTGAAGGGATTTATGAAGTTCACGGAATTCAAGGAATTTACGGAATTCATGAAATTTACAGAAGTCACCGTAATTAGTAGAATTCAGTGAATCAAAGAAACTCGCGAAATTGATGGAATACAAGAAATTCACGGAATTCATGGCATTCACGAAATTCATGAAATTCGAAGGATCCAAGGAGTTCATAAAAATCACGCAATGCATGAAAATCACGAAATTCGCATAATTCATAGAACTACGGGAATCCGCGAAATTTATGTCATTCGTGAAACTCACCGGATTGATGGAATTCAATAAAGTAATTGAATTCATGAAATTGAAGGAGTTTCTGACATTCATGGCACTCACGGAATTCACGGAATTACTGCGATTCAGAGAATTTATAAAATTCACGAAATGCATGGAATTCGCGGAATTCACGGAATTGAAGTAATTCGCAGAATTGGCTGTTATCATGAAATTAATGGAATTCAAGGAATTCATGAAATTGAAGGAATTTCTGAAATTCATGGAGTTCACGGAATTCAAGAAATGCGCAGAATTGATGGAATTCACGAAATTCGTGGAATTCAAGAAATTTACGGAATTCATGGAATTCGCGGAATTCGCGGAATTCGTAGAATTCACGGAATTCGTGAAATTCACATAATTCATGGAATTCACAGAATTCATGCAATTCACAGAATTCATGGAATTCACAGAATTCATGGTATTCACAGAATTCATGGAATTCACAGAATTCATGGTATTCACAGAATTCATGGAATTCACAGAATTCATGGGATTCACAGAATTCAGGGAATTCATGGAATTCATGGAATTCAGGGAATTCATGGAATTCACAGAATTCATGGAATTCACAGAATTCATGGAATTCACAGAATTCATGGAATTCACAGAATTCATGGAATTCACAGAACTCATGGAATTCACAGAATTCATGGAATTCACAGAACTCATGGAATTCACAGAATTCATGGAATTCACGGAATTCATGGATTTCACTGAATTCATGAAACTCAGAGAATTTATCAAATCATGGAATTCAAGGAAAAAACGGAATTCATGAAATTTACAGAAGTCACCGTAATTAGTAGAATTCACTAAATTAAAGGAACTCGCGAAATTGATGGAATTCAAGAAAATACACAGAATTTATGGAATTCATGGAATTCACGGAATTCATGAAATTCACGGAATTCATGAAATTCACGGAATTCGTGGAATTCACGGAATTCATGGAATTCACGAAATTCATGGAATTCATGGAATTCATGGAATTCATGGAATTCATGGAATTCACGGAATTCATGGAATTCATGGAATTCATGGAATTCACGGAATTCTCCATGAATTCCGTGAATTTCATGAATTCCGTGAATTTCATGAATTCCGTGAATTCCATGAATTTATGGAATGTATGGAATTCGCGGAATTCACGGCATTTAAGTAATTCGCAGAATCTTATGTTATCATGGAATTAATGCAATTTAAGGAATTCTTGTGAATTCCATCCATTTCGTCCTTAAATTCCATGAATTTTGTGAATTCCGCGAATTTCTTAAATCTCATGAATTCCTTATATTCCATAAATACGCGGTTATAAACTATATTTAAAAAAAAGTTTTGACTCCGTCAGAAAATTTTTGTTTCGCCAGGAACAAGTGTTCTGAAAAATGATAAAAAATTTTTTTTTAATTTTTTGCTGTAACAGGTGTCTTGCATTCTAAACTTCCTACTTTAACAATATTTTTAGAAATCTCTTTTCAAAAACGTAATGACAGGCATCGTTGCGAAAACCGCGTTTCAGGAGCTATTTCCTCTTCGGAAATAATAGTACAAATAAAAAATAATACAAATATTATTATACTTTCCCTTTTAACAAACCTAAAATTTTATTATAAATAATACAATATATTTTTCACTTCATTATTTTTTATTGAGGGATACATATGCATCAGAGAAATAATAAATAATATTCCTGTATTTGTATTGTTCATCTTGTTTAAATATTGACCTTCATGTGATCAATATTATCATGGAAGGGGTTGATGTGCTAGCTCAGCTCCCAGAACCTTTTTATTTATTAAATGGACCTTAATCCATACATCACGTACAAACTTCTGAACAGTTTGAAAATAGCGACGACCGTTTAGTGATTCAAGTGGCACAAAATTTGCAGATAGAAGGCGAACTTCGTGAGGTACTTCACCAATTTTCCAGACCCCTATTTCGTAGCCCTTGTAAGTGATGGTATAGGTTGGCTGTGTCTCTAAAAAAAAAAAATTTCAAAATTTAAATTGTTTAACGTTCTTAAAATATTCAAGTGAATTTTAACAAATTAATTTTCGTTCTAAAAATTGGATATGAAAATAATTGTTGTTTAAAAAAGGGCGTGACTATGCACATGAAAGTTTGTGTACAAAAACATGGATTTTGTTGATACGAATTTCAGAGGGAAGGGAGAGGCATTATTTGCACTAAAATTAAAGTACAACATAGTGCAAGAGATTAGAAAAGACTAGAATTTTCTGTAACTTTCCTGCTAAAAGGCGCAAGTAAATAATTAGTAATTGTTTAAATAATTGAAAAATGTCTTTCACAATAAATATCACTCTTAGAATTCGTAAACGGCCTTACTTATTCCAAAAATAATTACTTTTAATAATTAACAGGGGAAAACATTTTTAAAAATAGATTTTGCACTAGATAAATTAAAAAAAGACGAATTTTTAAACAAATATTTAAATCTCCAAATAAAAATATGGTATTGGAAGTTTATTTACAAATTCTAGCATTCGATTCGTGGAATTGAAGGAATTCGTGGAATACACGGAATTCATGAACTTCACGGAATTTATGGAATTCGAGAAATTATTGAATTCACGGAATTCAATGAATGCACGGAATTCATGGAATAAACGGAATTCATGAACTTCACTGGAATTTTTGGAATTCATAGAAATCGCAGAATTCATGTAATTCGTGGAATTCACGGAATTCAAGCAATTCACGGAATTTAACTAATTTGTGAAATTCAAGGGAATCGTGGAATTTATGAAATTCCATCAATTTCGTGAATTCCTTCATTTAAACATAAAATCCGTGAATTCTTTCAATTTCATGAATTCTGCGAATTCTAGGGAATCCTTGAATTCCATGAATACACTGAAGTCCATGAATTCATTGAATTCCATTAATTCTTTGAATTCCATTATTTCTTTGAATTCCATTATTTCTGTGAATTTTGCAAATTTCGCGAATTCCTTTAATTCAAATTTGAAACCAATAAAAACAGGTAAGTTTTTAACTAAAAAAGATAAGTTTGTGACGAAAAATGATTTACCAAAATTGTTAGTTAAACCATTAATTCTTAACAAAGTAATTTAGTTTTCAAACACTAAGATAAATTTCTACTCAAAATAATTAAATTTTCAGTTAGGGAATAAATTTTCACTGAAAAAGAACAAATTTTCATGATAATCAATCAATTTTTTGCATCCTAAAACAATTTAAAACTAAAAGGGATAAACTCTCAAGGAAAAATATAAACCAAAATCATGTTGAATTTCCAACTACAAAAATTAATTTTTAGTCCAGCAGATTAATGCTCTACTAAGAAAGACGATTTTTTTTAAAAATGAATACATTTTTATCAAAAAAATGTTATTTTCTGCCAAATAGTTAAATTTTAAACTCGAAATGATCCATTTTCCGCCAAATAGTTGACATTTTAACTAAAGTAGATTCATTTTCAACCAAAAAGAAAAAACTTATTTTTAACAAAATTATTAAATTTATAACCAAAGGGGTGAATTTTCAGCTATGATTGTGAATTTTGTAATGGAATATTTAAATTTTTAGCCTAAGGGATGCATCTTAAACAAAAAAAATAATTTTTAAAAAAGTAGTTCAACCTTTTACTATGTGGTTGAATTTTCAATGATAAAGATTAATTATCTACAAAAAATTTCTCTCTCAAGCAAATATCTAATTTTAAACCACATTGTTGAATTTTCAATAAAAATAATGATGAATTTCTTTTTTGGTGTTATTGTTTTGACTAGATAAATGATGTAGAAAATTGATGTTAATTCCTGTTTCTCAACTCGCCTAATATTAATATTTTGTTAAAATTGATTTTATTACTAAGATCTCAAAAAAAAAGACTCTACCTCAGCTAGTACCCGAATCCCGGTCTTCAGATTACCGATCTATTGGAAAAGTTAAATTTTTTGTTAAGAAAAATTATTTTCATTAAAAAAGAAGAGTAAAAATTTTCAAAGAAAATTGTGCAAAGCTATTTGAATGACCTATGCAAATTATTTAAAACTATCTCGATTGTGCTGGATAAGAAATTACTTGCAAGTACTAACTAAATTATTTTACTTTAACTCAATCACCCTTAATACCTTCAATCCTTTTATATCCTTCTTTTAATCTACAGTCACATCAATTTCTTTGGATACCAATATTCCAATCCATGTCTACCCTCCACTTATCCAGTTATATCCTTTTCTTTCCAGTCCCGATCCCTATTGTAATTTTATGTCCAAATAAATCCTTTGCTTATCCATGGCTATCTTTTTCTATCCGTTAGGCAATCCAAAATCTAGTGTATCTTTTTGTAATCCCTGTCTTCTTATCTAATTGAATCCTTGTCTATCCTTTATAAAATCTACGATAGCCTTATCTTTTTGAGTCCCATCCTTTGTATCTAAATGTGTCCACAGCTTATCCACCTATATCCTTTTCTATCCACGTCTAGCCTCTTCTATCCATCAGGTAATCACAAAATTTGGTCTATCTTTATAATCCATATTTTTCTATCGAATTGAATCCTTGTCTTATCTTTTCTTAAATATAAGATAGTCCTATCCATCTGAATCCTAATTGTTATATCCAAACGAATTCACCCCTTATCCACCTCTGTCTTTTTCCATTCATTAGAAAATCCAAAATTTCGTATATCTTTTTCAATCCTTATCTTTCTATCTAATTGAATCCTCTTCTATCTTTTCTGAAATATAAGATAGCCGTATCTTTTTGAATCCCAGTCTTTCAATCCAAATGTATTCACAGCTTATCCACTTCTGTCTTTTTCTATCAATTACACAGTAAAAAATTTGCCTATATTTCTAAATCCTTATCTTCTGTTTCATTCAAACCTTTTATCTCTTCCAAATATAAATCAGCCCTAACCTTCTGAATTTCAGACTTTCTATCGACTTGGACGCTTCGCTAGTCCAACTCATCCTTTCCTATCTGTTTGGTGTCAATGATAATTTTTTGAATTGCAAACGAATAGGGAAACATTTAAAAGTAAAAATATAAAAAGATTTATTTTACGAGTGGACTGTATTTACACGACTTAGAATGCAGGACTATTTACACTAAAAGTTTACATTGCTATACGGTTGTGCTGACTCGATGCAATGAGCTGCATTGGTCAGTTGTGAGAGAGATGTTCTCTTGAGGAGACCACCTGAGGACACCGACCCAATGTCTCTGGACCATGAAAATTTGGCGCAAAGTAAATTTCGGTTACTTTCGGAGATTTCCGGTTGCCTGTATTTGTTTCCACGCAGAAGCGGCCCTTTACTTCCGATCGCAGTCTTAGAAATATAAAAATTGTTCAAGACTGAACACTATCTACTAAGCAATTCAAAATTGGATCTATCACTTTTAATCCCTATTTTTCTCTCTAATTGAATCATTTTCTATCTTTTTTAAATATAACATAGCCCTATCCTTCTGAATTCTAGTCGCTCTTTTCAAACAAATCCTCTGCTTATCCACCTCTATGCTTACCGAGGCGCGCGCTACTTAACGTATATTCCTGACTTAATACCCGGAGGTTCCCAGTAGGTGACAGACTCTAAAATTCAGACACAAGAGAAATCATTTGCAGGGTCTATAACTGGAGCATCAGCAGACGCCTTTGCAGAGATAAACTAGATCTTATTCACTTTGCAATTACCAAATATAATTTTTATAATCTCGACACTCTCATCATTAATGAATTAGACTCAGATCATGCACCAGTTCTCTTGAACCTTTTGCACTAACTGTGAAAAGGCCCCGGTCACACCCCGCTATAACTTCGCAAAATCAAACTGGCAAACATTCAATTCCACTCTAGAAACTCAATTTAGATTTGAACCCACGCTAATAAGCTCTACTCACATTGACGAAAGGTTGACGCTTCGGTTTCTCTGTGTACCGTGAGAAAATACGATCCACCTCTTAGCCCCGAGATTGAAGACCGTATCAATACCCGTAATAAACTCTGCCCAACCCATAGAAAAACTATAAGCTGCATTCTGAAAAACACAATTAATCACCTGCTTAAAACAATAGCTATTAAAGTTCAGGAGCATAGATGTAAAAATTGGAATACAGAAGTTGGTAAACTTCAAATTAAAGATAACTCTATATATCGTATGAATAAATCCCTAACGAAGCCGCGAACCAATATTCCCCCTCTTAAAAAACGCGACCAAACATTTGCACTTTCTTCAACCGACAAAGCAAATCCTTTAGCTGCAAGCTTTGAAAGTAAGTTCGCTCCACACGACAAGCCATCTGACCCGCAACACATTACTGAATGTGAAAAAATGTTTTCCGACTTTCTCAAAATCCCAAGCACGGATAAAGTCAAGAAAATAACCTATAAGAAATCAACAAAGCACACTAAACATGCTAAAAATAGGAAAGCACCCGGCCCTGATTCAATTTCAAATTTAGTCCTCAAAAAGCTTCCCATTTCGTTCCTAACTCTCCTTGAAGTTATCTTCAATGCCTGTATTCGACTAGGCTACTTCCCTGAAACTTAGAAAATGGTTCATATGCTAGTTTTTGATAAAAAAAGGTAAGGATCCATATCATCCAAACAGCTACAGGAAAATTAGTCTATTAAATACTATGAGCAAAATCTTTGAAAAAATAATACTCACTCGCGTAAACTGCCACCTCGAGGAAAAAAGCATCCTTAAATCACAACAATACGTTTTAAGAAAAGGTCAGTCTACCAAGCACATGATGCTTAAACTCACCGACACCATTAGTTTAAATTTCAATCGAAGAAAGCATACTGGAGCTGTTTTCCTCGATGTAGAAAAAGCTTTTAATGGTGTCTGGGATGTAGGACTGTGCAGAAAATTAAAAAATTACAACTTCCCAAGAGGACTTATCGTCCTTATAAACTCTTATCTTTCTAACAAACAATTGTTAGTCAAAATAGGCCAGACACTTTCCAGAGAGAAACACATCCGAGCAGGTGTGCCCCAAGGCAGCATCTTAGGTCCGGTATTCTTTATTATCTACGTGAACGACATCCCTGAGATCCCTGAAGTTGCAACTGGATTATATGCAGACGACACCGCACAGTGGGCCAGGAGACCCGATTTCGTGGCCAAAAGTCGATTCTTGAATTCGAAAAAATGAAATGGACTACTAAACTGAGGAAGAATCGACGTATTTTTGACGACAAATATACGTTGATTGATGAATTTTTGTTCCGATGATATAGGCACAAAGTGGAGAATCTTGCTAAAATTAGTAGTGCTACTGACGTTCGTGGAATACGTTTTTTTTTATTTATTAATCAAAGTGTAAACTTTCTCTGAAGTCAATTGAATCTGGAATTGTCAGTTGCAATTTTATACAATCATATTATTAGTGAATGTAGAACAAGATTATACAGCAGAGCACCTGCTTTCGATTGCTCATAACATCACATAACACAACATATTGAGTTCTAAAATATATGAATGTCTTCCTTAGGATGTGCACTTGAGCATAGGTGTGCTACT
>JAAAKG020133988.1:0-13988 GCA_010014905.2 Druon quercuslanigerum | reverse complement strand
AGAGCCATCTTGAGAAGTTTTAATGCACTAAATTAGACTTTAGTAAACAGACGAATGGATGGATGCCCAACAACACGTGACAGCAAACTAAAACTTCTATTCATCTGAAGCATCCGAGTATTTAAAACTTACAAACACGTTCTTTTAATGGAAACAAAACACCACCTTAATATTTATTGAATAAAGTTTGATTACTAGTTTTCTTAAATTATATTTATTTATACATGCAGAATAGGGTGTGTTAATATAGCAAAGAAAAATTGAATTACTAACTTCGTCACCTTTCAGAGTAACTGTTTTTTTTCAAACAGTTTACGTGAAATCCAGTGAAAAATAATGAAAATAATCATTTGTCATAGTAACTCTGGCATAAATTCTAAAATTATTGATCGAAATTGGTTCGAATTAGAATATTTTAATTTATTTTTTTTTTGTTTGTGTAAAACTCGTGTTGCACATATATTTGATGACATTAGAATGGCAATTGCATCAGAACTAGTTGAAGATGGCACTGAAATACGTTATTTCAAATGTAACAATCTAGAGATTCTAGACTGTCAGTTAAATGGTATTCTCGTTAGGACCTCGCTGGAAATGCTAGATAGAGTTCGACTAAAACGGCGTTACGGAAATAGTATTGCCCTCCCTATTTTTCCCGATCAGTACCCTATCAGAAATAGGGGAAGCTGACCAAGGCCCTTACAAATCCAGATCACAACTGCTACATGGAAGGGTGTCAGACACTTGCCAGATAGACTTTGCGCATCCACTTATTCACTTCCTATTGAAATATATTTTAGGTATAAAAAAGTTAATCATTTCTTTTTCTTTCACAGAATGTGGTGGAGCTCAAAGTTCACAGGGGTATGATCGCCTACATTCACCTCCACCTCCTGATAAACGTGATACCATACATCTTTTTTCAAGGTTAATAACAAAAAATATACGCTTGTACCGATACCTGGTACCAGCTTATATCGTACATTGTTCGATTTTACGCTTGAGTCTATTGTGATGAGGGAAATAGTAAAGCCTGGAGAGACTAATGCAATGCAAAAGATAAATGGTTCAATATTGTATGTAGCAGTGGACGGCAATGGTAACATCGAAGGAGTTATTAATCGTGAAGCCAATGCCATTTGTAAATTATTTGAGAAACGTACTGAAAAAGTAAAAGTACGAGGATCCAGCGAAATGAAACCCGTAACTGAAAATTTCCGAGTGACAATAAACATACTCACCCACAAAATTAAAGATTATGCCACAATCTTTGGGTAACTTTCCGATAACAATTCGATTCAAATCGACGTCGACGCAATCTCTGATTTTATGTAATTTTGCACCTTTGCTATTAATTCTCTCATTAAAGGCCATAGACAATAAATCAATATTCAAGATTGTGTACATCTCAAATAAAAAATGATATTCTCAATATCAAGAAAATGGATTTGGAGTTTAATTATTATAAACCTTATCATAAACAAAATCTCATGTAGCAGAGTGAACTTGATAATTTAAACTGGAACTTGTACTGAGAAAATGTCTATAAGTATAGAATTCTAGGTACATACATGCACCCAGTTTACATACACTATTATACTGTACTATATATCTGTCTATCGTCCTCGTTGTGTTCTGTATATCGAATAATTCAAAAAATTAGAATATTTTGAACATTGTTGAGAAAAATTTTTTTCGAGCACGATATAATAAAAAAGTCAAGAGAAGAAAAATATTTCTTTTTGAAAACCCTCACTATTATCACAGCAACTTTTTCCATTTTGTTAGAAAATTGAAGATTCAAATTTTAATCGCAACAAAAATAATCCAGAATCAAAAACTTAATTTTGTGGTCAAAAAAGATCTGCAAATTTCAATGGATAACTTTTTACAGGGTAATTAAACAGTTAATTCTAGGGTGCGTAATTTTTTTCTCTGTTAAAAACCACATTAAAATAAAAAATTAAATTCTTGCACAAACGACACAAACTATGAAAAAAATTAATAGAAAAAGTTGCTTCTCCAAAAAGAGGTTACCATAAAATTTTCCTGCAATTAAAAAAAATTTAAGACGGCATTAATTAAAAAAATGGCATCAAAATATTAAAAATTTCAATCAAAAAAATAAATTTTCTTCAAAAAAATTGAATGCAAAAAGTTTAAAATTCAACTAAAGATTCTTCAATTTAGCTAAAAATTCATTTTTCATTTTAAAATGGAATCCATCCTAAAATTGTTGAAAAATATTTTAACGAGACAGAAACTGCCTTGTATATTTGTTTAGAAATTTAAATAATATCTAGAAATGTTTTAAAATATACTTATAAAACTATTTTTAAAAAAATCAATTTGTATTTTTCTAGGAATCTGAAAAAATCAATTATCTTGAATTCTAGAAAAATGCTTCAAAGGCTTCTATATTTTTTTACAACATCAGCATGGAATTTCTATATATGTAATTTTCCAATTATTAATTTTTTTGTAATCTTCCACAACTAAAAAATTTAGCCTAAAATATCCCTGTTACCTTTTTTAAAATTTAAACATTTTTCTAAATATTCACTTTATATGAATATTTTTAAAAAATTGATAAAAAATTTCCCTAGAAATCTTCTGAAATTTGCGTTACTCTTGAAATCTTTCAAAATGCATCGACAAGTACGAATTTTCAACAAAAAAGGTAAATCCTCTGCCAAAAAAAGAACTTTTAACCATTTATCCACAAAACAATTTAATTTTTAAAATTGCTGGTGTAAATTTTAAAAAATTTCTTTTTGATAAAGTACTTCAATTTTAAAACAAATATTAGAATTTTTAGCCAAACATAAATGATATCGACATCGTCTCGGATATCGTTTATAATGAAATAATCGAAGCTTACCATGTATGATCGACAAATTTTCACAAATCACCAGAAGCTTCCGAAATTTAAAAAATTCTAACAAAAATCTCAAAAACCTTTCTAAAAATACAAATAATTCCCAAAAGATCGTAAATAATCAGAAAGTAATATCATCACTAAAAATTGCCAGTTTTTTGGTTGAAACTTGATTTTCCTTTTTAAAAATGTATCCTCTTGGTTGTAAATTAAACTATTTGGTTACAAAAAATCATTTTTGTATTCAAAACCTCATATTTTTGCTTGAAATTCAACTGCGGTGTAATAATGTACCTCTTTAGTTAGAGATTTATAATTTTATTAAAAGATTAATTTCTTCGTTTAAGAATTTAACCATATTGTTAAAAACTTTTTTCAAAGAATGCATGCTCTATTGACTCTATTTTTATCAAGTGGCGATTTCATAACAAGATTCAAATAATTATTTTTCATGAAAAGGAATCAAATTGTATCTGTTTCAAAACCCATCTACGTAAGCTTCAATTAATTTAAATAATTCAACTAATTATAATTATTATATTGAAATAAAAATAAAAGATTTAATATATTATTAAAGAAATTACTATTATAACAATTATTAACTAAACTAAACTAATTAGAAATAACAAGACTATGCGAAATAATTTCAAATCGGTTTGCGCAAAATATAATATTGTTTTCTCATAATAATAATCGTTGTATTGTATGTATTGTATTTCAGGTCGCTCATAGTATTTAAAATTGCATTTTGCGTTAAAACTGTGCAAGATACCAAAAACGTGATTCAAAGAAATTATGATCCCAAAAAATGCCTGCAAATTTGTTATCAATCACTTTTTTATGGGACATGTATTTTTTTTATTACTCGTAAAAACGAAATTAAAAATAAAAAAATAAAATGTTTGGACAAAACGCCACAAGGCACAATAAAATGTTTAATAAAAAGATTGCTTTTAAATTAGATGTGCTAATTTTCTTTTAACCTTTGTTCCCACGACACGCGTATTGAGAGAATTTTCGTTACAGTCAAAGGAGCTTTAACATAAGAGAATTCACGATCACTAAAATAGAGTTTTTAATACTTTCACCTGAATTTTGATGCTCTTAGTTACAAAAGTGGCCATGAAAGTAAGGTAACGCTACAGTACACATTGTTATCTTCCGGGTTTTAAAGAAATTGTTTGATGCAACTAAAATTTTTGTTAAAATGCCGTATATAAAGGGCCTGTTTATTAAATTCATAGAATTGAATTAAATTTTTTTTGCCGTAAATTTCATAAATTAAATAAATTGTATCAATCCCGGGAATACCACACAATGAGTGAATTCTGTAATTTAAGTGAATCCTGTAATTTCATTGAATCCGTGAATTCCTTGAAATAAACTAAATCAGGAAATTCAAGGAAATCGTGAAATTTAAATAAATCGCGAAATTCACGGAATGCATAGAGTTCTCGGACTTCCAAGAATTTCAAAAATTACATAAATTCTTTAGACTCCGCGAATGCCCTAAATTTTGCGAATTACTTTGATACCATGAATTCCGTGAATTACATAAATTAAATTAATTGTATGAATTCCGAGAATACAACAAATCTAGTGATTTCTGTGACTTCAGTGAATTTCTTGTATTTAATTAATTCCTTGAAACCCATGCAATCCTGAAATTAAATCGAATCCGCGAATTCCTAGAATTCCATTAATTCAGTGAATTCCGTGAATTTCATAAAATCCGTGAATTTCATAAATTCCATGAGTTCTATGACTTCCGTGAATTTTATGAATTCCGTGAATTGGATGAATTCCACGAATTTCGTGAATTTCGAGAAGTCCGTGGATATCATGAATTCTGTGAACATCATAAGTTCAGTGAATTTCGTGATTTCATTGAATTCCTACAATTCTTTGAATTTCTTCATCTCCTTGAATTCCTTGAATTTTGTTTACTAATCTCACCCTTTCATATGGTATCTCGATATAAATCGCCTTTTTGGTTGATGAAATTCTGCTTTTGCTTCTGGTTGTATAAGGCCATCCACCTCTGGAGGATGTGGTGGTGTTGAATCATCGATCATCAACAGGTTTAGGAAGAACATCAATTTATTTTCCATGCTTGACCGTGTGGTTGAAGAAATCGAGTTCGATCTTATAATCAAGTTCGTTTGCTTTTTAATCACACTTTTCTTAATGGATAAGGGTTAAATCCTGTCTCAAAATCAACAATTGAAAGAACTGTAAGGCGCTTTATGAATCATGGATCTATCAAGGACCTTCAGAGAACTGGTCGGCCATAATCTGCAGGATCTGAGGAGATGCAGATGGACATAGCCCAAGCATTTGTTAAAAGTCCACATCTTAGTTTACCTCGAGATAGTGATGAGCGTGACATTGCTCCTGAGACAGTGCGAAATATTATAAAAAGCATTAATTTCCTTCATTACAAAGTTCATCTGGTACAAGAGCTCCATGAAGACGATCCTGATAGTCGGGTTAAATTTTGTGAAATTATGATGGACAGAATTGATAGAGATCCTCTTTTCTTGTACAATACAGTATTTTTAGATAAAGCCACTTTCACTTTTGTTTTTGATTTATCAATGCAAATTCACTAAGCGAGGGTCGGCTAGGCGAGGGTCAGAAATTAAATAATTTAGACCTCCATATCACTGATATTGGTATTTATTTTAAGAAAATAACACATTTGTTCGTGAACTGTATAAAATAATTAGCGTGTCAAATGGTAAAGGTTAAGTATTAACGCGTCACATGACATTCGAAAAAGTTAGGTGTATTCTGCGACGGTTCGGTTATATCTGACTACTCATTTTTCGACAACGCTTAAAGCTCCCGTCGGAGTACAAGTCTTGGGAGCTTCCACCAATTAGAAATGAGGGAATTGGTTGGTGGGGTTAATTGACAACACCCTCTAGAAAGCGCAGGCAAGGCAAGCAGATTTTGGATTTTTTCCGAAAAGGCCCCGATTTTAATTCTATGGGTTGGAGAATGGTTAACAAGGATGTAGTAGAGGTACTATTGCCAAGGCTACCTACGAAATTATTTAATCCTGTACAGATGAAAAGAATTTACAGAGACATAGCTATGAAGCTCAAAGGAAAGTTTCCCATCTATAAAAATATAAATCATTGAAGATAGACCCTAAGTGGCAGAAAACGTAGAAAGCGTAGATTGCCTGGGCTAGCATAAATTTACGAACTATCCTTTACTAAAATAGAGTTAAAAACAGCAGATGTTTCAACAAGAAATATACTGTCTAGTCACTGACAAAATAGAGAGAAAATTTACAATAGAATAATTTGCTTTGATACTCAACAACTTTAAAAGGTGAAGTTAACAGGCAAAATTGTAGATAATGGTCAGACACAAATCCTGATTGGATGTTGGAGAGTCACACACAATATCCACAAAAGATTAATGTTTGGGCCGGTATCTTGAATGATACATTGATAGGTCCTTTCTTCATCGATGGTAATCTCAATGCCCGTGCATATGAAGAGCTTCTCAGAAACCAAATTGTACCAAAAATAAGGGAGCAGGACGGAACAGCGGCTCAATACGGTAGGGATGTTCGAGCATATTTTGATACTCAATTCCCTCAAAGGTGGATTGGAAAAAGGGGGTTAAATCGTGTGGCCTGCTAGACCTCCTGATATGACGCCTCTTGACTATTTTCTTTGGGGTTATTTAAAGAGCAAAGTATACTCAACGCAACTTCAAAGCTTAGACGAGTTGCAGAATTGGCTTCTACAACAGGCTACTTTCATTGATAGGGAGATGAGTCGTAATTCTGTAACTCATTTTTACAATCGCATAGCTTTTTGTCAAGAGGCTCAAGGTTTTCAATTTGAACATCTTTACTGAAGCGTGAGAGGCAAGGGGACTCACGCTAATCAAGCAGCCCAAAGGGAACAGAATTTACTACGTCCACGTTGTTGTTCCTGGGTAATGCTAAACGTAAACGTAAACTACTTGGAAAAAACCTTTGAAAAAACCTTGAAGATCATCACCAAGATCAATACAGAGCTTACCAATGTATTTCTTGTTGAAATTTACTTTAGGAATTGCACCGACCTCTTGAAAAACTTTCTTAATTTCAAATAACCTCTATCTGACCTTAAACGTTACAATTGACCTCTGACTTAGGTACGAACCTGAACGTAGAATTTTCCGCTCTATCGATTGCAGATGTAAAAAAAAGGATTTTTATTAGCCAAAAAGGTCAACTTTAAGGTCAAAATGAAGGTCTTCGTTGAATTCCTCGTTGAAATTTACTTCAGGAGTGACCTTCACTTTTTTGAATAATATTTTAACTGAGGAAATATCCAACCGTCCCGGGATTTTTTAGACACCCTGCATATCGCAATGTAGTTAAGAAGTCTTTTAGAAGTGCTGTTGAATTTCAAAATTGTTTAACAGTTCACTATCACAAAGATGGATAATGGCTGCTGTGAGGCATAATGCCCAACAAGATGTTTGCTAGCTTTAAAACAGTTGCGACAGTTCCTCAGGATTCATTTATATTCAATGCAGACAATAGTTGGGACACATTATTATAAGTTTCTTGTCAACATAGAGCTATGGCAATTTAAAACCATTTTTTGACGCCGGAATTCTTAAATTGCTTTGAGGAGATTCTCTGATCATACCCTAATCTTGCCTGTGTAGACTATTTTTTTCTGTTGACTAAAAGGAAAGAAGAAAGGCAAACCTCCTACAATTCGCCACCTCCATCACTTCTGAGTAATAAATGAATCCGAGTGACTTGTCGTTTTTCTTCGAAGTGCTGAATAAAGGCACTCAGATCTCTACAATAAACTACTCTTTAAGTAGCTTTGGAAACTTTATCAGCTTTCATGCACGTAGTTAAACTCCTTACAGTTAAAGTATTCATCAATGGAGTGGGTTTTAGCTGCAAGTTTAATCTTTAACTTAGGTTCAACAACTTTCTTGTTTTTCGTAGCCACACGTAGAGCTAAAGCGATTTCCAAAGTTACATCATTGTTCAGGTTGTAGTTCTTCTGTATTTTTGAAAAATCCTTTGCTGAAATCAGTGGCCTGCTTAAAAATTCATCAAAATTTTGTTTGCCAAGCTTTCCATCACTTGGGTTAGTTCATTGTAAGGTTCATGTTTTTAAATCTTTTTCCCTGGTCACTTTTTATTTATTATTTATGAAATTACTTGAATCTGTACAATCGGCGGGATTTTCATCAAGCAGGCAGTCAGATTTTTTACCCGGGAAAATGAATTGCTTACCTGTTGCAATGTTAGAAATACAGAAGCTGTATCTGAAAGTGGATCTCTGTATTGAAATAAAGTATTTATTTAGACAAAATTTGCATTTTGCGGAATTCGAGCTAGTTTACAAAATTTAAAATAGCATTTTCAGTTTTTTTTAGGATCTTGTAGCTTTTATTATTGGCTTAAAACTTGACGTATCTCGAAATTTTATACGCATTTTTCCACAGTTTTTAGTTTGTACCTATTTTCTTTACAGCTGCTGCACATAACTCCAGGTAAACTGTCATTATCCGTATACTTTTTCAACAAAGCTTCCAAATTAGACACTCATGTTTTTTTTTATACAAAACTTTTGTTTGGTTCTTCCAAAATATAATAAATAAACTTTATTACGATTTTGATAATATGAGTACGTGCGATCTTTCGAGACATTCGTATTTTATACACAATGCTAAAATTCAGACAGACTTAGCGCAGCTATTTAGTTCCTATTCAAATATATGTTATGTATTAAAAGGTAATACAATATTACATTACAGGGGCAGGAAGCTGAAATGTAGACACTTTAAATTTTGGGTGCGTTCTCAAATGAGGAGGCGTGTTTTAAGAAATATAAAAAATTTTAAAAATGTCTATAATTTGTGCCAAACGCACATGTTTATAACAAATCTATTGTCAAAAATAACTATAAATCCTATTTTGAACAATTTGGGAACAATTTTCTTAAATTCTTGCACTTTCCGTACTACGTTCATTTTATCGTTAATAGGACATGCAGAGCTTAGCCATTTGATGAATAATATATTTATTTATTTAATTAAATAACAGACAGTAGCCTAGGTATAATCATTTAACATATTCAGTCTTACAAAAAAAATTACAAAATTTACAAAAGGAAATACAAAACGTTAAACAAATTCTAATACAGAACGATTACACAATCAAACAAATTGACTAAGCAATAAGAAAATACACCCAAGAAAACAATTCAAAACAACCTACTAAAGAAAGAGAGAAAAACGACCACCGTCCTACCTTACATCCAAGGTGTCACAGAACAAATAGGAAGAATTCTCAACAAAAACAACATCCAAACCATATTTAAACCACTTTCGAAAATAGGACAACTTCTAAACAATCCTAAACGCAAAAAGGCACTTCTCAGTTATCCCGGTGTACGTAAAATCCCTTGCTCTCATGGCAAAGTCTATATTGGAGAAAGCGGGAAGGCGGTGAGCCAACGTATAAAGGAACATGAGAGTAAAGTCAGACTAAAACATTTCACGAAATCAGCACTAACTGAACATCATATCGAAACAGGACATTACATTTTATTTGATAAAACCACCGACAACGGTTATAATACCAATCCGATTTGGCTTTCCGTCCTCTCGGATTTTTTAAATAAGACTTGATTGGCCAATCAGGTGCGTCCTGTCTCCATGGTGGGGCGCTCTGGCCAATCACAGGCATCGTGAAGGGTATACATAAGAACAACATAACCTGATACCTATGTTTCAGGTCAGCCCTGAAGAAGTGAACTGCAATGTTTGCGAAGCGTCGGCAAAATTCGTAGTTTTGTACACGATTGAAACTCGAAATCTCTCTTTTATCATAATGAATCATCTGAAAGTATTAAATCTATTATATTCAATCTTATCTGCGAATAAAAGTCTCTTAACGATATTCCAAATACGCTGCGGCCTCTATCGTGCCATTTATTCGCCGCATTACATATTCGATTAATAGGCGAATTAACACCATAATTTGTCTTGGTTTTTGCGATATAAAAAGATGTCGTATTAAGTAGCGATCTTTCAGGTGCATATAAATTAATGCTCTGAAGCAATTCAGTGCATGTTATACTTCCGTTTTCAAGTTTTAAGTTCTATCCCATCAATTTTATAGCGATAGTCAATGGGATAGAATGCTGTTGAAAGTCTAAGTACTTTACATTTTTCTATATTCAATGGCATACCATTATCTATACACCACAATTGCAATGTATTAAGGTCACTTTGTACATTTTCTGCATCTTCCAGTGAATAAATAATTTTGTAAAGTTTTAGATCATCAGCATATTTTAGAGCCTTAGTGGCACACCAAATGTTGCGACAAATTCACGGGAGAGAGTTCCTTTACATTTTACAGATAGTCACCACCCACTTACATGACTATTAAACCATTCCAGTATCTTTCCGCGCAATCCAAAATCTTTGAGATTTTGGATTAATCACATATGATTAACTCCACCGATTTTTGGGCTCTCGTATTTTTCTCAAAAAACCGGACTCTTTGGTTGGCGGAGCTCTCCACTAGCACCTCCAGTACAAAAAATTTGAGCAATTAAAAAAATCAACAGCGCAAGAATTTTTGGCTTTTTTTGGCACTTCAAAAATAAAAAAATTCAATTGGGAAAAACTACCACTATCTTCTAAAAACTATCCTTAAAATTAAATATGCACCTAAACTAAATGTAAGCATGTCAGAATTTTTCGCTATTTTGAGTCTACCCAAAACATTTACAAATTGTTTTAAGGTATGAACCTGAAAGCCTTAAAAATTAGGTCTGAGCCTATTTTTTGCTCATCAATAATATTAAATTATATTTTATAAACAAACCTCATTATACTATATTTCCAGGAACTAAGTAGATAAATCCACTCTCACAGTAACATTATACAACCTCTACGAACTACCCCTATCACATTCAATGAAGCAAGTCTCACCTTCTATCAATTTAATTGGTAAAAAATATTTCAATTAAAACATAAGCAGTACAAACCGTTTTCCAGGACTTTAGTAGCCATATTTACCCTCGCAGTAAAATTTTCTAACCCCGAGGAGCTACCCCTATCACATTTATCGAAGCAAGTCTCACCGTCCATAAATTAAAATGGTAAAAAATATTTCAAATTAAATATAATCATGCCACACAGATTTCCAGGACTTCAGTTAATATATGCATCCTTACATTAACAGTTGACTACCCTTAGGAGCTACCCTTGTCACATTTAACAAAGCAAGTCCCCCACTTTTTTCACATCTTTTTCTTTAGGTATTTCTTTTCATATTTCTTTAAGGATTCAGGTTGATATTTTGCAATAATTTTTGAGTGTTTTGGAGAGGCTAAAATAGCACAAAATTCTGATATTCTTACATTGAGGGTACCCTCCCCCCATTCTCGGGATCGAAAAATCGATTTTTTGTTTATTTTCTCATTCAAACCTATAAGTCTTTATGCATATTCCCTGAAAATTTGAAGCCAAAATTCGAAATACTTTTGGAGTTATAACCGATGAACGGTAGACGCGTCAGACAGTTTCGCGATGAGCAACGCATCATGGAAGCTGAGCATAAGGAATTATATGGACCTGGCATAGCTGATTGACGGTGAGTAGCTTTCATATACGAAAAATTGCTTCAAAAAACTTAAGCGCATTTTTCTCAAAACAGTGTTTTTACGATTGGCGGGCATTGTAACTCAAAAACTATTCAACCGATCAATCTGAAATTTCAATGTTCTTCTGTACATCAATAGCTATAACTTGAACTAGAATGAAGAATATTGATAAAGATCTTCTTTGATTTTCAGCTTCATTTTCAGCTAAAAAATAGATTCAAAGGTACGCCATTTTGTGAATTTTTGCCCGAAATAAATGATCGTAGTTCATTCTCTAGCCAAACATGTACTCTTTCTAATCCCGTTCGACTTTTTGGTTTCAGACCTTCCAGTGAAAAAAATCCGGATTTTTACGACACATGTATCACCTAGATCATGCTTGTAGCATCAATTATACAAATTTTGAAATTCTTTTTGTATTTTTTAGAGAGCACCCCTTAATTTGAGAACGTGTACAAAATCCTGAGTGTCCAATGGGTCAAATCACTTGGCTAGGTATTTAAAATTTTTATGTTAAAGGCAAAATTTGTATCACAAAATGACACGTTTTTTTGATTTTCCGTTACTGTAGAGTTTATCCAAGTCGCAGAGAGTACCCGATCACTCGAGTCTCAACTCGAAAGTGAACAGCCCTTTGGTACGGGAGCAGGCATCAACTACATATGAAATGCCAAATATATAACACCTTTTTAAAAGAAATAAATTTAATTTGATAAATAGGTCTTTATTTTTATAAATAAAAAAATTCAACTTTTTAACATTTCAATTAAGCGCGCGAACGGCAGCTAATGAAACGCCTTATGCACTGTATCCGCAGTAGCGCACGGTGACTGAAGAACATGGTATAGAAATGCCGCACACATTGATGACTTCATGTTGATGTACCAGTCGCATTAAAGAGTCTGTGCTATTTAGAACAGAGCAGGCTATAGCTAGAAGCGTTCTTCGATGAAGACACTCTAAGCTTAGCAAACCTCTACCCTCTTTTTCTCAGAAAAGGTATCTACGAGGTACGGAAGATTTAGGATGATGACTTCGATGAATTGTCATCATCGTGTGTGTGTGCTTTGGTCATGTTGCTTCAACTCATCGACGTTCCATTTGACTGCAGGAAACGTATTATGTTGAATGGTATTTCCACTTATGAGTTCAACATCCTGATCTTCACGCGATGGTGTATTTTCTAGTCTCCCTTTGTATAAACTGACGCAGGCATACTTTGTCTAGTCAAAAGCTCAGGCCAGTTGCTTTAGAGTACTTATTTATCGCTGTCACAAGGATTTTAATGTCCTATTTTGAAGACGCAAAAAGCTTCAGGTCCTCCATGTATAAAACGTTGCGGAGCAATAGATAGAGGCAAGGTGAAAATGAGGAAAAGTATAGGACTTAAAGACTCTCCTGTGAATACACTTCACTTGTATGTAACAAAGCTGGTAGTTATTTTTCTTTCGTCAGATGTTATGACGAATCTTGTCCACTAAAAGAGCGTAAGTTCTTTCATACATCTCATTATTTTTGGATGCACCTCCAGGTACTCAATAAGCTTAATAAGTAGCTCATGATTCATGTTATCGAATGCCTTTCGATAGTCAATACAGGCCATGGACGGATTGCCTCGACACCTAATATAATTCCTAATATAATTCTATAATTCTAATATAATTCTTTAGCGTCCATGCATTTTTTTACGCAGGCTCTCGTGTTTCTATGGCTTCTTATGTCCCTTCTAACAAGGGTCTTATTCACACTTTCTAACCATTCCTTCCGCAATCTGCCTCTCGGCACGCTGCCATTCACTTTACCTTGATATACTTGTTTCGTTAGTCGTCCATCCTCCATTCTCTCAACATGCCCGAACCATCTGAACCAATTTCTTTCCCATGTGTCAACTAGCGTCCTTCCGCACCACATTCTTTAAGGATTATCTCGTTACTCACTTCGTCCATTAGAATTTTCCCGCATATCATGCGCAAGAATCTCATGTCAATCGCGTTAATTGTCCATAAATAATATACATAGCCATGAAGACGTAAAGCATCCTTGTCTAACGCCTTGCATAATATCGAACCACTCAATTTCCCATTTACCCTTACACTCGCTTTTCCACCCGTATATATTGTTCTTATAGCTTGTAGGAGCCATCCAGTTACTCCGTACTCTTTCAGGACTTCCCAAAGTTTACTTCTATCTACCTTGTCGAAAGCTTCTTCTAGGTCAACAAATGCACAGAAAACTTGTTTGCCCACTCTCAAACTTTTTGCTGTTATTTTCCTTAAGCTAAATATTTGATCTGTACATGACCTTCCTGGCATAAACCCACTTTGGACTTCCGAAATCTTCTCTTCTCTTATTTTTATTATCCTACGAATAGGGATCTTTGAGTATATTTTACTTACGGTACTTAATAATCTGATCCCTCTGTAATTATTGCAGTCGCTTTTATCTCCCTT
>JAAAKG020133987.1:0-13988 GCA_010014905.2 Druon quercuslanigerum | reverse complement strand
ACAATAAACTGTAATGGTAATGAAATAAATAATAATTAAATTTATCTTAAAAATGTTATAATCTTATTTTATTTTTAATAAATTATTTATTGGATTCTGACCGTATTTCCTAAAATCTAAAAAAACTTGTTATTTAATTCGGAAAGAAACTATTCATTTTTTGGGTAAATATTATAGAAAGAAAGACATATAATAAAATTAAAACTCAAGTTTTTACTTTAAAAATGATTGCAAACTTTTTTTTAAGAAATTTTTTAAACAACAATTTAATTTTCTGTCCAGTAGTTGAATTTTTGAGTCAAAGAGGCAAATTTTCTTTCGAACAAACGAATTTTTAGCGCCGAAATATAAATGTTAACAAAAACAAAAAACAGTACATTAGCAAACGAATTCTGGATTTTTTAATGCAATTGTTAATTTTTTTAGTTAAAAAATTACACTTTAACAAAAAAGTTTTTGAATCTTAATAGATCAGCTTTTGAACTAACCGTTGCAATTTGTAGAAAAAGAATTTATTTTCTACTAAAAATGAATAATTTTCAGCAAAATATATTAACTGTTAGTAAAATCGTTGAATGTCAAGCTAATTAATATCAATTTTTAATGAACAGTTGGGTAATTCAATTTTCAGTTAAAAAAATTTAATTTTTAGTTACAAAAATTAACTTTTAAAATAAAAAAAATAATTTTGAAAAACAAATTTCCTAAAAAAAAATGATATATCTTGGCCAAAAAGAACGAATGTTTAACCAAATTGTTTAAATTTTCAATAAATAATTAATTTTTAAACAAATAATAATAAAATTTTTATAAAATAGTAAATTTTGTAAAATAGTGAACTTTCAATCAAAAATAGTTAGATTTTCTTATTATAAATAAATCAATAAATACTAATGTTCATAATTTAGAAACTAAAGAAAAATATTTTGCTTAAAGATTAGAACAATTTGCGCACAATTTAATCGCATATAATTTTAATTTTTATTATCTGCGTTAAGAGAAATTAAACCTATTAATGATCACTATATAAAATATTATTTTATTAAACTTGTTTATATGTAAACGTCTAGTTTCTATAAAATTTCGAATATTTTCATAAAATTTCCAAATGAATGTATTTTTTCAGGTTTGTTGCAGAAATTAAATTTTTATTCGTAATCATCATAAATACGTTTTATTTTGTTGTATATCCTAAAAAGAAATTAGAATTATTTACACACTTGACCTAGTTTACCCTTCGTCATTCAAGATGGTAGTAAGGCCGTTTTTAACCAAATGAAAAGATTACACACGGTTTTATTTGAAAAAGAATTGTCATGTGAAATTCAATATCAACAAAAAATGCTTTTTTTTATTTTCTAATAGTTCATTCAATTAAATTTCACTATTTTCTTTGCAAAATTTTATTCTCTTGGCTGGAAATTAATTTTTTGTTGAGAAAATTATACTGTTTAACTGAAAATTTCTATACTTTTCGGAAAAATCTTCTTTTATGTTATAAAATTTTAATACTTTATTAAAATTCAAAATTATTTGTTACCTAAACTTTTTTTTGGTTCAGGATTCATCAATTTAGTTGAAAATTTAATTTCTTGGTTTTCACCTCTAGAAGGCAAAATTTCGAAACGTAAGAAATGGTCTGTTGTCATCTTTACGGCTCCACCATCTTCAAATATTCAAGGTCTTTAAAAAAAATACGATTTCAAGCGTTGACGAGACGACAAAAAATAAATAAAAAAAATATTGACAAATTTGAATTTCCTCTGTTACTGAAACTGCAACTCACCTGATGCAATATAAAAGCTTTTACATTAAAAATTTAAATCTAAAATTTTTATTGAATGTTAAAAGACTCTTTTGAAATAATTTTTCGGAATTTAAACAAATTTGAACAAATCCCCAAAATTTCATTAATTTAGATATAACTTGATTGCACACAAAAAATGTAAATGATGTGGATAAAATTCCTAATAATTAAAATGACTTTATAAGAAAAAAAACTGGTTTGAAAAATCAAAGAATTAAATGAAATTCATGTAATTTCAGAGCAATTAAAGAAAAATGAAAAGAATTGGATGAAATGTATCAGAATTTCAGGTGAATTAAAACCAATTCAGAATAATTGTGTATGTAATTTTTTGAGCTGGAAAAGGGAAGGGAGAAACTCCTTCGCGCTCTATCCCTTTTCCAACTTTGTAATTTTTTTACAAGAATTTTCAGAATTGAGTCAGAATGAGCTGGAAAAGGGAAAGGAGAAACTCCTTCGCGCTTTATCCCTTTTCCAACTTTGTAATTTTTTTACAAGAATTGTCAGAATTATTTTATTTCAAAATTTAAAATCAAAAAGTCTTTTATAATTATGCATCAACATTGAATTTTTTCAATGAAAAAAGTTTTTCTGTTTAAAGCAAATGTTTAAAATACGAAGCATTTACCATATCTTCTTTACTCTTTAATAAAACGTATCAATATTATAGGCCAAATCGATTCATCTAGAATCAACACATCTTTTCTTTTCACGCTTCAACTTTTTAATTATGAGAATTAGACCATTTCCATATAAAACTCGAATTTTAATGTAATATAAACAACCATAACTTTTTTATTATTATTATTACAACATTAAGCCGTTTCTCTTTCGTGGTAGGCTTGACTCACTCGGTGGGGAAGGGAGTAGTGTGAGGAAGAGGCTATAAAATTTTTAGATTGATCTAGAATTTTCATGTTATTTGTTTAAATAACAAGTTCATTCCGCAATACTGCTCCAACCCAGCTTGTACTGATGTACTGATTTGTACTGATCAATCTCTATAGCAATCATCCCAAGTCACCATTGTGGTGTCCTATAGCTTCATTTCCGGATTACCCCCTAAAATGGTCTCTGGAAGCGTCACTAACCCCGCCTTCCTCATATTGCATTTCCCCTTTACTATTTCTCATGTTGACAAATTCTGTACTTTTATTTCCCTTCATTGCTTTGTAAAGTAGTTTCTTGATTCCTTCAAAGTCGTTTTGCATTTTCTTCTCTTCTTCTCCTCTAATTGTATCTTTACTTTCTTTAATAATTCGCTTGAGTATCCTCTTTTTGTTTCTGCAATCATTTACAAGTCTATTTGTTTTCTCATCACTAAGATCTACCATGTTCAAAGTTCTTCTGTACGCTTCTTTCTTTGCTTTTTGGGCAGTCGCAATTTCATCATTCCACCATGCATCACCAGACATTCTTCCTATAACCGCAGTACCACACACTTTGATCGCATATCTAACAGTGATATCCCTGAACGTAGTCCATGCGCCTTCTATATCTTTATTTCGTATAAGCGCCTGCCAAGTTGCCTTATCTATGCTCTCAATTATTTCATTTTGGAAATGTATTCGCATATCCAGTTTCTGTAGGTTCTCAATTTTGATTTGTGTTTGTTTTGCTGTCTTAGTTCTCTTTTTTCTCCATCCTCGACCTAAGTTAATTTTTGAGATCAGAAGGTGATGATCAGTATTGTATTAAGATCCCCTCATGACCCTTGTATCTTTGACTAGCTCTCTTATTTTTTCATCCGAAACAACAAAGTGAATTATACTGTGGCTATTTCCTTTAGACCAGGTGTACATGTGAATCATTTTATGCCTAAACCAAGTATTCGTAATAAACAGACCCTTTCTACGCATAAGCCAACTAAATTACCTACGTTATAGTTTGTTCTTGGATCCCTAAAATTACCTAGTATTCTTTTTGTATCCTGATGTTGGATTCATTTACCGTGTTCGCAAATATTTATTGTATCATTTAAAGTGTCCCAGAAGGCGTCTTTTACGTCTCTGGGATTACTATCAACTGGCGCTTAAAAAATATGATAAATAATCTTCTGATTACAATTAAGTGATTCTTAAAATAATTTCAAACTATTAGAGTCTTTTTATCATTTTGATTTGGGCGAAGATTATAAAGATAAAGTTCTATATCCAGCACTCTTTTTGTACGAGCATGTTTCTTCACCTCAAAGTCAAATCTCCTACAAGTGATATACGACGTATATATAAATATATACTATGAAAATGAAAAATTTTTATTTTCTTATAAAGACGTTGGAGGTCTAAAATATGGTTAAAATCAAGCCATCCTTTATTCCGACAAGTTTCAAAATTCGACGTGTGCAATTGAATCATGGAAAACTAATAGCTTTATAACAAAATATTTAGTGCTATACATAATAATTTATAAAAAATTATAAAAATCAAAATCACGAAAAAGAAAGTAGTCAAATAAAAAAACGTCATCGTGTAACAGTTTATAAACATTAAAATAATTAATAAATTGATTGAAATTTATTGCCCACAGCAATCTAGGAGACACAAAATCATGATCTCCGAGATGCTGTTTCGCTCTTTCATTTAAAATAAGATCTACACCTAGCATTCCAAACACCGATTTCCATTCTTCGCCTACATTTTGTCAATTAAAGTTTCAGTCCTTTCCGACGCTATTTTATTGTTTGTATGATTCATTGTTTAGATTATACGCCCAAATACCACTTTTATGCAATAAGTTTATTTTGCGAGTCGAAATCATGTCCAAGTTAAGTAGCGATTCATCATATGGTGGAAATTGTAGTCATAACGTCCGTCCCTTACAAAATGCAGTCAAAGTAAAATTTTTGTTGTATTATCATTGCTTTCTATATCAATTTTTCAAAAATCTTTGAGCATAGATTTTTAGATATAATTTTTGTAAATGAAAGCCCTTCCTATAATGCTTTTTAGTATGTACATATTTAATTAGGGAATATTATGGAATGCTGGAAGTTGAAAATTAGATAAATTGCTTTAGAGATATCACAGATAGCACAGAAAAAAGCCTCAAAAAAAGCTACATAAATTTGTAATTAGAAACATGATTTGTCAACAAAAACGTAATTAGTTAAATTTTCAGTTTACTTGATTAACATTTAACCAAAGACATGCATTTTCATGTCACATGATGCAATCTTCAATTGGTATGTTTAAATTTTTATTAAAAAAAAATGTCTATGAAACTGAAATTATTATCAAGGTAAAATAATTAATCGTCTACTGTAATAGTTGAAGTTTGCCCCAAAAAGATGAAACCTTTACTAAAATAATGAATGTTTTACAAAAATAATTGAATTTTCAACCAGAAATTAAATGGTTTAATCTTCAGTCAAAAAAAACTAATATTATACGAAGGAGATAACCTTTAACTACAAATATGGAACATAAAACTAGAATAGTTATCTCTGAGGTAAAAAACATTTTTTTTAACAAGGAAAAGGAATCTTCAACAAATTGTTTTCAGTCTACACCTGAATGGTTCCATTTTCAGTAAACAAAAATTTTTTGGCAAAAGAAAAAACAATTTTAGAGAAGCAAGTAGCTTTTTTTAATTTAAGAGGTGATTATGTAATTAAGCCAGTTAGCAAATAAAAAATAATGGTTATTAAATTTTATATTGCAATTTAAAATAGAATTAAGAACTATCTGGAAAAAGTTTTCTGACATTTTCAGGATTTTCGTAAATTTCATTCAGAATATTAAATGCTATGTGAATGAGGATGCAACTTAACGATTCTCTTCGAAATGAGCTATAGGATACTAAACGATAATAAAAAATTGTTACAAATTTTTGGCGCTAGTAATGATGTTTTCCTTTATTTTTGCACAATTTATTATCATTTATAATAATATTCTTATAGAATGATTTTCGAAAATTGCAGTTTTTTCTAAAAATTCACACTTTTGGTCCACTCATCAATTGAAAGTAGGTAAAAATAAATTTAGGCGAGTTCAAATAATGTTTTGTAAAATTAATTATTATTCCTTATTTATTTAAAACCCAATTTGATTTACCCTTTAAAGCCATACATTATCCATTTATAATGAAATAAAAAATAATAAGAGAATTAAATAATACATTTTTTAAAGAATGTATAGAATGCTAAACTATTCAAGAAAAACTGGATATTAAAACTTAAAATTTTTCTTGTTGAAGATTCAACTTTGTGTTGGAAACTCATCTACTTGCATGAGAATGAACTTTTTTTGATAAAATTTCATAATTGCGTGATGAAAAATTTAGAATTGGTATAGAAAATTTGCCCTTTCTACCTAAAAATTGCAGAATTTGGTTAAAATTTTGTTTCTATCTTGACTGAAGATTTGTTCTTTGCTAGGAACTTCATTATTTTGATAAAAATTCTTTCTGATTTAAAAACTAAATAAATTTTGTATAAATTTTATCTTTTTTTAAAATGCAAGATTTTGTTTTATTATTAAACCCTTTTACCTGAGAATTTGATTATTTTATTAAAAATTCATCTTTTATGGTTGAAACATCATCAGATGTTTTTCTGGGCACTTCGGAATTGAATTGCTTATTATTAGACTATAAAACGTTCTGATTGAACATGTTTCATCTAAGTTCCAAATTTATTTTTTGTTTGTTTCTTTCAAGATTTATTATTTTATTGAAAAATTCACCTTTGATAATTGGTCTATTTTGTTGAAAGTAAATTTTCCTCTTCATTTAGAGGATGTTACCCCAATAAAGATTAGATGAAAGTTACCAACTAAAGTAGTCAAATTGTTTTCTAATTAAATCGTGGAAAAATAATAGCTTGATAAAAAAATATTAGGGCTATGCATAATAATTTACAAAAAATTATAAAAATAGAAATCACGAAAAAAAGAATAGTCAAATGAAAAAACGTCATAGTGTAGCATATTAATCTCTATTGAAACAATGATAAGGCCAGACTGTGAAATTGTAAACTTGGACCTAGCCTGTCTCTAATTTAAAATATTTACCTTTCAATTGTAGTACATATCAACAAAATTTTATTTTTAATTTTCCTTCAGATTGGATCGCAATCAGTATATTTCACATACATCATTTCAAAAAAAAGTAGTAGCATAAAATTACAGATATTAGTGAACATTTACTTTGGCTATACAAGAAATTGAAAATTATACTATTATTAAGTGAGATTATTATTTGGGCTATTAGGATTTTATTCGAAAATTTAAATCTCAGAAAAGTGACACCTTATACAGATTTTTAGGATGAAACAAAAATTGCTCTCCATAGGATTGGTTCAGCTCAGCTCCCACAAGACGGGAAGGTTTCGCTATGAAGATTGTAAAGTGTATGCCACAACAAAAAATTCTGTCGTCTCTAATAACTGGAGTCTTTTTATCATTTTGATTTGGGCGAAGATTATAAGGATAAAGTTCAATATCCAGCACTCTTTTTGTACGAGCATCTTGCTTCACCTCAAAGTCAAATCTCCTACAAGTGATATACGACGTAATTGCTGTGGGATTTAGTCTGGCTGGATCAACTTGAAAAGAAAATAAATATTTGGGATTTAAAAAAAATTAAATATCAATTGCTTTAATGTGTCTAAATTTTTTATAAACAAATAACTTCAGCTTCAAAATTTGATATAAATCACAAATCCAAAAGGATTTGTGTCTGACTATTTCGGAATTCTAAGACTACAGTTAGCTATTGATCATTCACAGAAAGCGGCTTTTTGTCACAATATCTAATGATACATTTTTTGTTGTAACTTTGAACCTGCTGTTAGTGTTTCAGTATACGTTTGAATCAGGAAAATATGTTGCGAAATACTTTGAAAAAATTTCCTAACCGAAAAAGACAACGGATATATTTTAGGGGTGAGTTTCACATCCCTTATTCATTCAAGCAAAGAAATCGATATTTTTCCAATCAAAGCAATGAGTTAAAAATTCTTCGAAGTTTATTTGTTGCTTTAAAGATTCACGATTTTAGGCTTATCAATTGTTTAAAAATTAACCAACTGAAACTTCAATTGCGACATTAACCCATTAAGTCCTGACTGGACACATTTTTATGATTTTTTTCAACGGAATTGTCAAACTAAAAAATTTGTAATATGTAATTTTAGGAACGAGATCGTTCGTAGATTTTTATTATTTGTGCATTAAAAGTGTCTATGCACTCTAGCCTTCAAAATTTAGTGGTTGCTTTTTTCAAAATAAACATGGCGGCATCCAATTTGCCGGCTTAAATTAAAATTATTTTTATTTTCACGGTACTTTTTCCTGCAGTAACAATTTTTGTTCAATTTTAATAAAAATAAGTGCAAGATGGTTTTTTTGAGTCGTTGATTGTGAATCTTTTATCACGTTTACGACATTCAAGATGGCAGATCCAACATGGCTGCCAAAATTTCAAAAAATTATTCAATTTTTATGTAAATTCGTATAGGTGGGTTTTTTGGGTCGCTAATGACAAATCTGCTATCAGATTTTCAAAATTCAAGATAGCGGATCTAATATGGCTGCCGAAAATTTCGGAAGTGTTTTAATTTTCATAAAAAATTTTATGGATCTGCCAACTTGAATTTTGAAAAGCGGAATGAATAATTTAGAATCTTATACGAGTATTTGGATTATTGATTATAAAATTTTTTCTTATAAAAAAATGTTATTTTGAAAAAAAAGAAGAGGCTTTGTTTATTACGTTTACCTCCTCGTAGTGAAATCCGGGCAACGACATATAAGACCCATTACCTCGCGATTCATATTTTCAAAAAATTTGAACAATTTTTTGAAATTGTTAGCAGCCATATTAGATCCACCATCTTGAATTTTAAAAATCTGATAACAGATTCATAATCAGCGAGCCGTAAAACCACCCCTTTATACGAATTTTCATAAAAATTAAACATTTTCTTGAAATGTTTGGGAGTCATATTGGATCCGTCATATTGAATTTTGAAAATCTGGTAGCATATTTTCAATCAGCGACCCAAAAAAACTAATTTGCACTTATTTTGATCAAAGATGAAAAAAGTGGTTAGTGCAGGAAAAACTCCCAGAAAAATCAAAAAAATTTATTATTTGGGCCGCCATACTGGATGCCGCCATGTTTAATTGGAAAAAACCTACCACTATATTTTGAAGGCGTGCATGGACACTTTTAATGCACAAATCAAAAAAATCTACCGATGATTTCAATTTTAAAATTACATATTAAAAACTTTTTTCATTTGACAATTCGTGTTTTTTGTAAAATAAACAAATATATCTTTTCAAATATGCATTTTTTCAAAATTCTAACTACAGAAACTGAAAGGTCACAGAATTTTACGTCGGAAATAGGTGGTGTTGATTTTTTCTATGACCGATTTCTTGATTAATAGAGCCGTTGAAAAAAATCTCAAAAATGTGTCCAGTCAGGACTTAATGGATTAAGGTGAACATTTCTAGGAACAAAAAAAATGAAATAAAACAAATTTCGATTAGCATCGCATCTACAGATCAAAATATTCATTTGAAAACTGATTTAATTTCTTAAAAATTCGACTTTTTAAAAAAAAATTAATTTTCTCAGTTGATAATTTACCTTTTCGGTTAAAAACATATTAAAGCGATGTTAGTAAAAAATGTTGTCATTGCTTATATAAAGTGTGTAATAGTGTTAATAGTGTGATGACTCTAAACCCATCCCAGCTGCAAATTTAGCTTGGAAAATTCTTCCATTAGGTTCTTATAAGTACACCAAAAATGTTATTATCTTTGATAATTATTATATTATGTTTGTTTACCATGTTCAAACACCCCGTCAGGATTTGGTGGAAGCTTTACTCCCATAACATTTCCCATTGCATCTCGATATGCGATACATCTTGCGTGGCCTTTACGGCATTCACAGGTAGCAAAGCTCCAACTCTCCATCCAATATTCAACAGTAGGAATATAATTAACGAAAGTACCATGAGTTACAACTTCACAACGGACTGTTGTAATTTCATGATTAATAGTTTTCGTATAAGCCCTAATTTGCTTGTCAAAACATTTAAAAAGTACTGTCCCGGGGATATCTTGAGCATGGCCTTGTGGGTTTTGTGGTTGCTGTTGTAGACTTGATGACTGTGATTGTACTTGCTGTGGTTCATGTTGTCTCCCTAGTAGATTTGCTTGTAGTATTTGGGAGGGTCGTCCAAATCGTGATTTTTTGATTGGTCTACGTACACGGTTTTTTGGTGGTGTTGGTTGTAGCGGAAGTGATTGTTTTCGATCTAGAAATGGTAGTGAATATTGTTGGTTTTGGAATTGTCGTTTCTGTGAATGTGTTTGTGTTAGTCCATGTTGTGATGCTCCAGGGTGTATTGAACGTCGTTGACGGTCCACTTGTTTGCTTTCAAGATCTGCATCCAGATTTTGAAAATTCCTATCTTTCGGGTCCGAATCTTTTGATGCTACTAAAATAAAACGAAAATGATTGTGATTTTTACAAACTAAATGTCTATATTAAAATTCAAGAATACCAAATATTTAATGTTGAAGCTCTGACAATGAAACAATTATATACTGGATTTCTTTGGTCTCGATAACTTTAAAATAAAATATTTTCAAGACATTAAATAACATCATTCATAATACATTCATTGAAACAAATATCTTTCAAAAAATACGTCATATCAAAGCTTTTAAAATTTTACGATTTCAGAATTCTTTAATTGAACTTTCATGTTCTACATACTAAACTTGTTCATAAATGTGTTCATTTAAATGATTCAAAAAAAATTTTTTTTTTGCACACTTCCATCAAATGTTACCCTGCACAAAACACTTTAACTTGCATTTAAAATTTTTACATACCTTTCACTGAAGTAATGGGCAATATTATGGAATGGTTTTCAGAGCAACAAAAAATATATCGACGAATAAAAATGCATGAGTAAACTATACAAAATAATCCAAGTATATTTTGAAAGACCAATATCTCTATTATCAAAAACAAGCCGCGAAATGTTTATTTGTGATAATTATATAAAAATAAAAGGGAAAATGTAAAGTTTGGAACGGGTACTTGTCATGCTGTGAAGATTAGATCCAAGGGTAAAAATGTATTAAAAGTATTAATAAATATTTATTAGTTACGTATTTATTGAATTAACATGAACATTTCGAAACGATATAAGACTTAATATTTATTTATAAAACCAAGCATACAATAATTGAATCAAGTTTTGTAAATTTCTTCTATTTAAAAAATAATAATTTACACACAAAAAAAGAAAGAAAATTCATCTCAGCTTAACATTTAAAATATGAAGATTAATAACTATATATCAGAGTAAATTAAATAAGCGAATATAATCCCTTGTTACTTTTAATCATAAAAATTTATTTGTTTATTTTTTATATGCAATAAATACAATAGATAAAAAAATGTAATACATTATAAGTATTTAAATGTATGATTTGTGTGTATGACATATGTGTATTTCTGCAACAAAAATTAGATTTCCGCTGAATATGAAAAACAAATTTTTAACCAAAATTATTAATCTTTAACTGGAATAGATGCATTTTTAACCAAAAAAGTTGAATTTTTAATCAAGTAGATTAACCTCTACAAACAAAGATTAATTTTTCACTTTAAAAAATAGTTACACTTTTAAACAAAGTGATCGATTTTCAACTAAAATGATAAATCTTCTACATGAATATTAAAATTTTTAACCTAAACATGAAATTTCAAAGAAAAAATATAAATTTTTAACCAAATAGTTATGTTTTAAACTAAAAATATGAATTTTCAACCAAAAATTGATTTGGTAAATTTAAGTTAAAAAAATCAGTTTCCAACACAAAAAATGGTGGCAAATGGTGAATTTTGAACTAAAATTATAAATATTCAACTGGAGTATTTAAATTTTTAACCGAAACAATAAATTTAAAAAAAAATTATTTTATACCGACAACAGACAATTTTTCAACCAAAGACACAAATTTTTAACTAAAATGATATACTAGTTGAAAGAATGATATTTTCAGTAAAAAAAAAACATTTTGAGCAAAACAAAAATGTAAAAAAAAATCGTTAATAATAAATAAATCCTGAAAAAATTATTTACACTTTTCTACAAAGCGATGAATGTTCAATCGTGAATTGAAAAGTTAAATTTTCAGAAAAAAAATTAATTTGCCACCAAAAAAAACAACTTTTTAACAAAAGCTATAAATCTAAAACTAATATTATAAATACTTAAATCGACTACTTGTATTTCCAATAACATTGATAAATTTTTATTAAGAAGAATAATTTCTACGAAGAAGAAAAATTTTTAATCAAATTATCTCATTTTAGAGCCAAAAATTTTAAAGTTAAATTTTCAGTAATAAAGTAATGCTAAACCAACGAGATGCCTTTCAAACAAAAACGACGTAATATTTAATTGGCTTCATTACGCTTTCTTTCTAAAAAGTATAATTTTTAATGAAAAAATTCAAACAAAATAGTTACATTTTCAAATATAGCAGATCAATTTTCAAACGAACAAAATTTTTAAGTACAATGATGAATATTTAACTGGAATACTTGAAATTTTAATAAAAAAATATTCATTTAAATTCATATGAAATTTTTTTTAGCGCTTTTAAATAACAACAAATAAATTTTTTTATTTTTAGTTATAAACAAATGTTATTAATGTTGATGAAATTTTTATGTATGTCTGTAGACAATTCTTTTTTGTTTTATCTCACCATTCCATAATCATATTCCATAATACGGCCCTTTAATTTATAAAAAACAGTAGATACATCAAAATCCATTATAATTTTTGAACCAAAGAGATTTCTACTTCAGTTTAAAAAATTTTAATCTTCAAATAAAATAAAAAAGAATGGTTAATAAAAGCCTTTAGATTTAAATAATATCGAAGGGAAAACGGGAACTCCGGCACTGGAAAATATGTATATATAATTTTTGGCACAACAACACATTAAAAAGAATCCGAGAGTTCTTTTAATTTGTTATTTATTAATTTTGTTATTCAACTTAAAAGTAGCAATTAGTTATATTTGCGATTTTTACTGAGACCCATTCATTGATATTTTCAAAAATATATATATAATTAGTGAATTTACTTCTTCGAACAAAAATGTAACTTGTAAATAAATAACCTGCATTTTGTTCACTATTATAAGCAAATTAATGGACATAACTGTTAACTGCTGTTAATAATTTAAAAAAATTTTATAAACAAATTCACTTATTTCGCCCTTATATACACACAAAATTTGTCTTTTTTATTGAATAATTTCTTCCCATGTGAAAAACAATAACCATTCACATTAGGGTTCCATGAAACAATATTTGTCATTGTTATAAATAATTTTTATAAAAAAATTCACATATTTGGCATTTTTATGGATAGAAAATTTTTCTTTTTTTGTGGAATCATTTATTCTTATGTAAAGAACGAGAATAGCACAGATTAGAATTCCATGCAACAATATTTGTTATTGTTATAAATAATTTTTATAAAAAAATTCACTTATTTGGCATATCTGTGTATCGAAAATTTGTCTTTTTGGTTAAATTGGCTATATTGATATCCAGCTTCTCTACTAAACGTTAAAATTGAGGCCATGTAAAAAGTTTTTTTTGGCCTTAATAATTTTTAACATATTTTTTATTTCCTTCATTTTACCTTTTTATGATCTATACCTATAAGTCTGTAAATTTTAAAAATTCACTTGAATATACTATTCTACAAAAGTAATTTTGAAATCTTTTGTCATTTGTTTCTGTTTTGCATCTTTCAAGGAAATATGTTTAATGGGAGTGACACTATCATAAAATAATTTTTTTATAAACATTTTTTATAACAATGACAAATGTTGTTTCATGAAACTCTAATTGTTGTTTCATATAACTCCAATATGCACTAATCTTTCTCTTCACACAAAAAGAAATAATTCCGCAGAAAAAACAAAAATTTTCTATGCATAAAAGTATCAAAAAAGAGAATTTTTTAGAAAAATTGTTTATAACAATAAAAAAAAATATTTCATAAAACTCTAACCTATACCATTCTTGTTCTTCACATAAAAATAAATTATTTAACAAAAAATAACATTTTTCTGTGCAAATGAATGCAAAAGAAGTGCATTTGTTCATAAAACTTGCT
>JAAAKG020133986.1:0-13989 GCA_010014905.2 Druon quercuslanigerum | reverse complement strand
ATATAATGTTTTTATGAGAATAAATGGAGACCTTTTATCGCAATTTCTAATATTACAAATTTGAAAATTGGTGTAATAAATTACATCAAAAACCTTGAAAACAATTTGCATTGAAGAGTTTTTAAATGATGCTTTTGCAACTACTTTCAAGGTAGTTTAAGTGACTTTAAGCAGTATCGGTAACTATTTTATTTTTTTGAGCAACTTCCTCAACACTCAAAAACAGAATAAATCTCTTTGAACGGATTAGTCTTGCGTTTCATGCTTATGAAGAAGCAACTTATAAAGAGGAAAATTATTCGTTTGCGAATCCAACAAAAGGTTGATAAATTTCTTTCTGATCTATATTTACTTTTATATTTCCCTGCATGCCTTGGACTATTGTATTTTTTTCTTAAAGCACAACCAGATTCATTCTTCGGAACATACAATCTTGAATACAGATTTATTGGTTTTGTTTTGCATTCATTTTTATGTGGAAATTAAGCTTTCAAAGAAAATTTATGATTACGATTAGCAGCTTTAAATTCAGCTTTTGTATAACTAATAATGATCTTAATATAACATTCTCTTTCTTTATAATGTGGGATCCAACACCAATTTTAACGCTTAGCATGCAACTGGAAACTGACTTTCCAAGAAATTAAGTTTAAAAAACTGGAATTCTAATCGTTGAGTGATTGGCACCTACATCCGAAGTCAGTAATACTCACCCACCTTATTTTCTCCAATTTTCTCAGAACCATCTAGATGGGATTTTTTAAATACATTTTTTAACCCGAAACACCACACCTTGTACTTGCATCTTATACTTATAATCTCGATAATGCTTTACTTGTGAAAAGTACCTTACTTTTTTGACAGGGTTTTCTTTCAATTTTCGTTCCAAAAATATATTAGACAGTTGTATTTTTGCAATTTTAAACAAAATTATATCAGTTTTTGTGAGCAGCTGACCTCACCGCATATATTCTTTACTATAATTGGAGTATTCAATTATTATAATTTTTATTATGTAGGGTTTGAGCTATCCTCTCATTACTTTGATGTCTATGCTGGTGGTAGCATTGTTACTGACAGAATTTACTATGCCAGACAGGCAGAGAACGAAGAGGAAAGGGACTAAGAGAAACATCCAAACCTAAAGTATTAAGGAAAATAGTTAAGAATTTTTAGGGACAATGTTCACTTTCCGAGTATCGTCGAGATGCCCCTGGAATCACCGCTGGGGGCCACAGCATGCGGGGCGAAAGTGATAGTAAGCAACGAGATGATCAGAAAGATCTCACGAATCAAGAAGCTGGTCAGCAAGAACATCAGAAACGAACAGTAAATAGTGGAATATGCTTCGGCTAGCGTCAGCGATTTTTAACCAACTACTTTAACAGAAATACCGCAGAACAGCATTAAATGCAATACAATAATGAAACAAGAATTGATACGTCTCTACTAAGAAAACACGATGTTCCTGCGACCACCGCATCCTTCAGAAGCAGATGGCCTGATTAAAAAGAGATAGAAGCAGAGATTCAAAAGCCACGAAGGCGATTGAAATAGACAAACGGTATGAACAGACATGTAACGCAATAACATAAATAATTAAAAGTGTGTTTTACATTTTTTTAAACAATTCTATGTGAAAATGTGTCCCTAACCATGTTTTTCACAATTTCCGATTATTTCCCGACGACGGTCAGATTAATGAAAATCGGTCAGGTGAAGCTACGGTATAGTGGAAAACGTGGAAAGCGGTCTACTTCTAATCTAGCCACAAGAATAAAGCAACTAAATCTAACAGACCAAAAACGCTCGATGTTAAAATGTAAAATACCTAATATCAAAATGGAGGTAGAAAATCAAACTCATACTGATGAACTTCCTCTGGAAGGTGTGGATAACGAATAGCTTTGCCTTAGAAACTGACAAACTATGCAAACAATTTAATTTGAAAGTTTAATAAAAAACTAAATCATTTTCGAAAAATAGGAACCAAGATCGCATGTTAGAAAGACCAACCTATTGTACGTTTTTGGCCAACTTTCGATCCTCAACTACCACTCACAGCATGCTTCAGAGCTTCAAACGGAAAAAATTAAAGCTTTGCTTAATTAAACTATGAAATCTCCTTTTTAAGATGAGATCAAGATCATAATAAAATATTAAATGGTTCTCGAATTGTCCTAACGAATATGGAAGCGTGTTCATGACGAAAAGCGGTTTGTCGAGCGTCAGTCAACCTGTTAATATCAGTGTTGGGTAGTATGTAACTTGTTACAAGTAACTAAGTTACTAAAAAGTAACTTTATTTGTAACTTTTAGGGTAACTTATTTACTATTTTCAAAAGTAGCTTTTTATGTAATTTAGTTACGATTTTTCAGTAACTTGTAACTTTAATTATAGTTACCTTAAAGTTATTTTGTGTTATATTTTTATATCTTCTATTAACCCTTTAAGGTTCCCTTATTTTGGTATAACGTCAAGCTCCTCATGGGGTCATGGGATGAATAGAAACTGCAAAATTAAGTTTTTTCAACAAATTTTGAGTGACACATCTGAATTGATAAAATTTAATGCGTGAGTCATGATTTTATCTTGAAATTCAATTTGAAAAATCATTTTTAATGAATGATCACAATAAATCCAATTAAACAAGTAATTTTGGCGATCCTGGTAAACAATACAGAAAAACGAAGACAATGAAGAATCTGATAGCATGGAGAAGATATGCTGAAAGAAATTTATATTTCTCAATTCGAATTTTTCTATTCTTTTTCCTATTTATTTTAAAATGTTTTAAATTTAATAATTAGGAAAATGAAAAAAATAACTTATTAGGTAACTTGAAGTTACTTTATCTAGTAACTCTAACTAGTTGCCGTTACAAGTAGCCCTCAGAACATTGAGGCAATAAAACCAACAATCTTAAGACCATCTAAGCAACAGCTAAGCAACTGAAAGTGACAGAGGGCTGTCGTGTTCGTGTAGTGCAATAAGACAGCAAAATTAAAATTTTCATGTAGATAAAAGAAGGTTCTATCGTGAAATGGAGCCTAATTATAACATAGACTAAGAAATTTCAAAGGTACACACCGCAAAGAATATTAAACTCATATCTTTCAAGTTAAAATGGCAACTTGCAATACAGCATTTTTACTTGTGTCATCACGCGCTCACCGACCTATGGGGAAATAACAGTACCGTGTACCCCTGTAGTTAACACGTGTTGATGGAGCTTTTTATAATTTTTTTTTTTTTTCAAAATGCAGAATGAGCATTTGAAAGATAAAGATTTCAGTGAAAATGTGGATGCAGTACTGTCGACCACTAAATAGCTGATACAGTGTCATATTTTATTCAATCTGACAATACTTACAGCACAAATCAAGTAGAAGCAGGACAACATTTGGAATCTTATAAATTTTATAAACCGGGTTTTGCGGTAGAGGTGAAGTACAAGGAGTTTAATGCTACTTTTGTGCTTCTGCGTAGGTTTATTATAACATTATAGTGTTTTTAGTTATGTTATTATTTACTATTAATATGAACATTAACACTAAGTAATATTATTGAGAAGTATGTAATTTGATTTAATTCTTGTTATCAAATTCCACTACTGATATAAAATGTGATATAAGTTTATTGAGATTTTGAGCTTAGAATTAAATTAAAGAATGCAAGAGCGAACTGCCCGCATTAAAAAATGTACTGGAAAGAAGTAGGATAAAACATGAATAGCTATTTTCCACTGCAACCCTGATTAAAATAGTTTCTATGTTTCATTACGAAAATTTTTACAAATTTTCATAAAATCTGAAATAAAATTTCTTATAGAATGTGAAATCTGTACGGGAAATTTCAAGATAAGTAAGAAAAATCCTAAACTTTCGTAAAATTTTTGGATTCGTACATTTTCCTAATTTTTTATAGAACAATATAATTTGTTATAGATCAGTATAAATATGCGTGATTTGAAAAAAAGTGGCAAAAAAAGAATGCACCCTAAAAAAGTTTTAATTCTATCGAGCGAATTTTGTGATTCTGCGGCCAGTTCGCTCTTGTATTCTAAAATTTAATACTAACCTAAAAATCTCAAAAAGCTGATAACGCATTTTACATCAACAATTTAATTTAATAATAAGATTTACAACAAATTTCATCCCTCACAGGAATATTACTTTTTGAAACACATTCACAAAAATTGCCACATTCCGTGTCCGTAAAGAGTGCGCGAAGTTCCAGATTCCTCTACTGTGAGATTAGCGTGCGGGAATGTAGCATTCCTGCACTGTTTTGCGTGTGGGAATATTCCCGCACTGGTACCATTCACGAGTGCTTGTCTTGAGTTAGTTCGGAAATTATTATTCATACGGCATATAGTGCTAAAACGCAGCGTAGCTAAACAGCGCAGCCAAACAACTGCAAATGTTTTCATGACGCTCATTTCAAGTAGTGAAGCATCCGAGCAAGATCATTTATTGTCTACACTGTAAAAAATAAAAAAATTGTACCACATAGAATGGTAAAATAACCAACAAAAAAGTGGTGCAATTTTACTACTCTGATTGTAGGGTGAATACCACTTGCATGTTAGAAGTTTTAACCAATTGCGTAACTTTTCCACTTTTAAACTGAAAATAAGGCAAGGCATTGTAGAAGTACAGTTTCTGTTTGTGAATCTGTGACTTTCAGAGTAGGTAATAAATAGATCTACTTACAGAGTTGAATTTTTTACGCTATTAAAAGTACAGAAACTGTTAAAAATTTATTTTCTAACGTTATCTCCCGTCTTTAAATTTGATAATTGATAACGCGACGTACTTGCGCTTATGAGTACAAGTAACTGTAAAGTTTCAAAGTTTCGGAGAATAATGAAAAAATGGTAAAATTCAAATTATGTGTAAAAAAAGCGTCTTTAAGAACAGTATAAATTATGGAAAAATTGATAAAAAATATTAAACAAGAATTTTTTTATTTAAAAAACTGCTTTCTGCTGTTTCCTTATTTGAATGGGAAATTTACAATTTTTAGTCAAATTACCATTATTCACATTTCTCATGTAGATGCTAAAGTTACCATGTTGAATAAAAACAAGAATATTTTTGGTTAGAATACCATCACCTAAAATTCATAATGCATTTGTAATTTCACAGAATCTGTCTGGAGACATACATAATCTAAAAGTCAAAAAAAAGTTAAAAAGTTAAAATTAACCGCATTTTTTTACAGTGTACTTAATCCATTAAGGTAGACGTCCCAGTAATCGGGCCGGTCCCAGTAATCGTGAGTTTTGAAATAAATAAAATAATAAAATAAGTAAGTTTGGACAGTGCTTGTTGTGGAAACAAAAATAATTTTTTATACAAATAGTGCACATGGGTAAAAAAATTCATTTATTTTGCCGATGTCGATGAATCACGAATCGTGGAAAATAGCTTGACATTTAACTTAGCAAAGGAGCTTCCTTGCTTAAGCTTTAAATATCTCAAGAAAAGTACTTCATCGGAACAACAATTATTTTTTTGTAATAGAAATTCATTTTTGTTTCATAAAATGAAGTAAAATTTTCATTTAGTACCTTCTCGTTCGAGAAATATCGGTCTCCATTATAGGGACGATTCAAAAGCATAGTTGCTCGAGTAATCGTGACCGGGTACAAAGGCTAGGATGACTCTGTCAAAACTTTATTTCCACATTTCATTACAAATAATAATTTAATTAATTTCAAAAAGGCGTTAAATGAAATGAAATAACTGACTTGTTACTGTGAGCAGTAATCGTAATATAAATTAGTGCTCAAAACTGAAAAAGGTGATGTTAAATATTGGCATGACTTTAGTGACTTCATTATCAATTTTTTTAGTTTATTATCATAATTCAGTGAAATTAATATTTATTAAGTAGTTTTTCATTAGCTAACATTATTCTACACTGCATTATATAAAAGAATGTGTAATAGATATATAATTATTAATACATTTAATATTTTGACAACGTAAACAGAACATTACCTCCAAATACGTATAATTTTTTTAGTCACTGCAATTTATCAAATTTCGTCATTGTGTTTATAATTTCTGTTGTCGATTTATTTTTCAGACCACTTTATTTCTTAAAAATAAAATGCTAATTTTAAAATAAAAACTAAACATTTTGAAATAAAATTAATTTTTATTATGGTTAGTTATTATAATGTCCACCAGAAGTATTTAACTCTCGGAGGTCTCAAACAATATAAAATTAGTAATACTTCTTTCATTTCATTAAAGTATAGTTACAATACAAAAATACACTTGAAATACACCTTCTAATCGCTAAGAACTGATTTCCATAAAACTTAATCTTTTTCACGAATACTGGGACGACTTACGATTACTGGTACATGGAAGATTTGGAAACTACGATAACTGTGACATCGGTGCTTGTTTAATTTTAATTGTTTATAAATAAAAACGAATATCAAATATATTGCAATAACAATTTTTTAAATACATACTGTTAAATGATGTTAAATGCTTCAGTCAATACCAATAATTTTTTAAACAATCCTTCCAAAACAATTTTCTAAATATATGAAGTCAATGAAATCTCTTATGGTCACGATTACTCGGACGTTTACCTAAACGGTAAAGAACTACTCGGAAAAAACCTCGATGCACAAATATTGTTTATTTTGAGACTATATATTTTAATTTTTCATCATAAATGTCGTTATTATTTTCAAAATGGTGATTTTTCACTTGAAATTTTTGGAAAATATAGGTGTGTATACGCTTCACTCAGATTCCATGTACATAGATTTTGAAGGGCACTGAATCCGATTCTAGTGTCAAATTTTCGAAACTGAAGGTGGTGGGTTTAAGATGGCGTCCAGCATATTGAGAAATGTTTGAAACTTGATGAAATTGTCAGTATACGATTTTTTCGAGTCGCTGAATCCAAATCTAGTGTCAGATTTCTGAAACGAGAAGGCCCACACAAAATTTCTCGTTAAAGCAAACTAGCTCGGTGTTCAGACTGTTCAAAAAAACATACAAATTTCGTGACAACTGTCAATTACACTTCTTCAGTTCATTTCTAAAGAAGAAACATGACCTACTCGATTCAAGCACGCCAAATACTGAGAGCCAATGGGACTCACTCAAACGAAGCACCTTGAAGGAGAAAGAAATGTATCACTTCACGTTGTTATCTTTAGGTCATGCTGAGAGTAGAATAAAAAAATATTTAATTCTTTGGAAAGTTTCATTTATTTAAGAATTGGAATTCTCAGGTGCTACTTTGATTTAAATTTAATGACCTCAAAAATATATGACCAATATTATCAAACTCCGAACCTTTTTTTCCGTTCTAGACGCCATATTTAATTCGTAAACTTGTATATTAAAAATCAGACCGAAAATTCGGATGCAGCGACCCCAAAAAACTGTGTTCGGATATTTTTATCCACTTCCAAACATTTTTCAAACTTTTGGCCGCCATATCGGATCCGCTAAATTGAATTTCGAAAATCTGACATAAGCTTCAGATTCAGTTACCCTAAAAACTTATTTACAGCCACTTTCACCAATATTCGTTGAAATCTGAGCGAAGAGTTCACACACCTATATTTTGCTCAAAATTTTAAAGTGAAAAATCACCATTTTGAAAAAGATAACGACTCTTATGATAAAAACTAAAAGTTATTGTCAAACTACAGGATTTTAATGCACCGATTCTTGAAGAAAAGAAAATGTGAAAAAGTTTTGAGCTCAGATTCTGAAATAGCATGCCCGAAAATCGTAGAAAGCAGGGTTTCCGTTCAATAATTTCCACTCCTTAATTATAATAATGAGGCTTGAAAATAAATTAAAAAATCGGAGTTCTTCATCATTAATGGGTTAAATATAAACACTAATTCGAAAAACGTGGCCTGCAACTTCGTCAGCAATTCGAGTTGCAGCTGAAGCAGTTACCGAAAAACTGTTGCCTCAAAAATCGATGAACAAATATACATCTGCCTATAATATGTGACGTGCACCGAAGAAAGGGGGCTTACTCTGAAAAGTAAGAATTTTCAGGGCGAGCGGACGAAGTCAAACCGAGAGAAGCGACTTTCAGGAAAGAGGAAAGACTCAGAGAATCTTTCCTTTCCACTGATTACTACATTCACACACATACACAAATACACACACGCGCGCGCGCGCATAGCGGCACCGGTGCCGCGTTTAACGGACTGGGTATAGACGAGACGTGGAGATGTCTGGTTAGTGGTGGGAGGTGCTTCATGGGATCTCCAGTTCTCGAGCGAAAGACAGATTTTTTGGGTACCTAATAACTTAATGATTAGCAATAAGAACGCTCGGATTTTTTCGATGGTTTCATGAAAAAGAGCACCTGAAAAACTATCGCAAGCTGTAAAAATCTCGATTTCTTAGAGTAAGCCCCTTTGCTTCGACGCACGTTATATATATCCATAACCTGGTATCTTTATAACCTTATTTTACCATATAATTCAAATAATGCTTTTTTTAGTTATTTAGTTAATCATATCAGTTGGATTTGTTTTTGTTTTTCAAATGGGGGTCCCGGCCTCAAACCTCTCGGAGGATGCTTGGCCCCTTTTACCCCACCAGGTGATCCGTCTCGGAAACCCACCAGAGAATCGTTATAATCGTTATAACAGCACAAAAAGCGATTTAGGATTTTAAACCCACAACCAACCTGCACTCGCTGCTGAAAAGGTTTCGTAATTGTTCGTGGTGCGCTCCACGTGACGTACGTGGCAGAATTCAGTACCGCAGATAAGTTTTGAAGTAGGTGCTTGAGGGCGACTAATTTGAAATAAAATATTTTTATTTTAATGCTGTAAAATGCAACTCGAACCAAAGAGAAATGTTTACAGATATCCTGAGCTTGAAAATTATATATTTTTACGACAGGAATATTATTTTCTTAATACTGCAACAATTTCAAAATATGAATAGTTCATATATTATTACATTTTACTTTAGAATAATAAATAAAGGAAATGTATAAACTTCACAACTTTAAATACGTGTGTTGCAAGATCCTGATTTTAAATAAGTTTAACAACTTCTTTGGTTGAAATCATTGCCCTTTAATATTTATAAGAGTTCATAAACTGAATATGAGTTTATTGCAATACAGTAATATAGTGTAGAGAATGTGATTGCCTCTTTTATTTCATATCATAGGGAAATTAAATAATTAAATAAAAAAGACCTTAAGATTCTCTATTGCAATAAACCGGTGAAAGTTGATAATTTCGCTGAGTTTTCTCTCACAAAAACGGGTTACGCAATTAATACGTTCCACGTTAGTTACGTTTTTTTTCGCTTAGATTAGAGTATTTTAAATTTATTTAGAGATCAAAGTTAAAATAAGTAGACTTTATATCTTCAATTATTGCTAATAAGATGGAAAAAATTATTAGCAAAACTAATTAGCGTGTTTCAAATTGTAACCAACAAAATTGATTTTTTATTTCAGGTTTAACATTTTAAGAATTTTTCAGAATAATTCTATTTTCCATTAAATTATTGGCTTCGAAGAATAATTTCCAACTTTCTTTTAACAAAATATTATGTTCTTTCCTTATTTGTAAGACTTATGTATTCTTTTATTGCTAATATATTAATGATTTAAATTCCAAACTACTTCATTTTTTTTAATTCAGTCGCCCACAGACACCTTTCGAGATACTACGTATCTACAGCACTGGATTCCCCCCTTTCATTTCAGAAACCGACCACCTCCAAAGCTGACTAGAGAAACTAGTCGAAGAACTCAAACATGTGGTAATTGAGTCGAACTCCCCTCTTTGGATAGGCCTGTGTTACACAATGTACTATTATATTAATATTCATATTGATACCAAATTATAACTTATAACTAAAAATGCTATAATGTTATACTAACATCAGTCAGGCGTTTCAAAACATTTATATTCTTTTACTTTATTTATGGTGTAAAAACTGTGGGATTGCATGAAATATGACCAAATATATCCACAATAGTGATTAACTGCACTGCACTGACATTTTCACTCCAATCTTTCTACTCGTATTTTAGAGCATACAGATCAAAACTTAAAGACTTTTTCAATTTGTGTGATGTGTCGGATCTTCATCTCACCCGCAAAATTTTGCCAAATACTCACTTTGCATTTTGAAAAAACAATTATAAAACCCTCCAGTAACATGCACAACCTGTAGGAGTATACCGACACAACTATTTTCACAAAGGTTGCCCAATTCTAGATTCTTATGGCTTAATGAGAATGCACTATTAAACGTAAGAAGTATTAAAACTATACATTTCTTCCACTTGTCTTCATGTAAGATGTACATTAAGAAATTAATTAGAAATATGTTGTTAATTTTTAATTAAAATATATTATACGCAGCGGAATATTCATTTTATATTTTTATTTATTATATTATATTTTTACATTAATATACTAGTTTTTGGATCATCGTAGCACAACATGCAAGTGATGAAGCCAAAAAAGCGCTTAACAGGTTTCATTTTCAAAAGAAAAATTTCAGTTATCGTGGGTCAGGTGCGACTATTGTCCGGATAATGTACAAAAATTGAATCTTAAAACTATTCGAGCCCAAATATGCATGAAAAACGTACACAAGCTTCATTTTCAGCAAAAAACGGGCTATTTGGGATATTGCGAAATTTCGTTTTGTGATTAGGATGAAACCCTGATTCAGTGAGCACAAACTAAGCCCGAATTCGGATATAGCAACGTCATAAACTTACTAGTGTCGTCTGCGTCTAAAGATCGAGGCCGTTTCTCGTTTTCCAAGTAACGGATCAGCTAGTCTCGCGGTTTGAGGTGACTTTTGAGGTTATTTTCGACTTTTTTAGGTTAGACGTGATTTGCGACACAATGGAACACGAGAAAAGATCAGATCAATTAATATGACATGAAAAAATGGAAATTTGACCATTTGTCATTTTATATTAACAAAACGGACTACTTCGGCAATTTTGGGAGGGTATATTTTGAGGTAAGGGATGCACTTGGACCTTTCCGAGAGAAAAAAGCCGCGAATCCAGAATCAGCGACCCAAAAAACACGAGCTAACTTAGTTTGGGCTTATTTTGCGCCTACGATTGGAAGATCGTTTATTCTGGCTAATTAGAGGCAGTTTTGAGGTTAGATTTGACAGTTTTGAGGTTAGGAGCAGAAAGTCTGTGAACAGAGATTAATCAGCATTATACTGAAATACAGGGAACCGAAAAACCTGCAAAAATGTGGTTCGGTTACATTTTCTAGTAAAAAAACGGGCTATTTTAGCTATTTTGCTCTTAAAACTATACCGTTTTGAGAGTAGAAGCAGGAAGTATTTTGGCTCCTCAAAAATTGAAATTTTTATGAATATTTTTGTAAAAAGTCAAATTTCTCGAGAAAATTCTTTCTCGCGTTTTTTCTACAAAAATTTAAAAAGGGAGAAAGAAATACTGGATTAGAAAGAGGAAGTTTAAGACTAAAATCTAGTTCAAATTTGAGTCGAAACAAAAAAAGCACGTCAATGGCGTGGGGTCCATTGCACCCAGTGTGAGCACTACGTTATTTTTAGGAGGAAAGACCACTACGGGTTAATGATCTTATTTTTCTCAAAAAGGACATACCTTTCTCACATATTAACAAAAACCAACAAAAGTAAGCCTACAATATGTCCAAACCATATCGCCATTCGGTTTGTCATGGTCATCTTTGGAACACTAGACAAAAAGCATAAAACGGAATATTTTCAACACCTATGAAGGGTTTAGTATTTAATCATATAAATGCATTGATTAAAGAGGCACACAAAAAAGTGTGGAGAGACAAAAGCGACCGATATTGTCTTGTAGTATTGATCGAGCATAGTCAAAAGCTGCATTGATTGGAATTTTCTACTTACCAGATTTTATTTTTAATTGCGCTTAAATTTTTGGTTTAGTTTCTAACAACATTTTTTTGTAGAAGTTATTAGCAATAAAAATTGAATGTTACAACATATTCGACACTTTTCTCGTGAACGGCTAAGCGGATTTTGATAATTTCTACATTCCATTTAAACAAAAAAGTACGTTTCAATAGAAACCTATGTAGCGTTACGTTAAAAAATGTATATCCCGAGAAATAATAGAATTTACTTAGTATTTATTTTATAAACAACAATTGATTTTTGAAAAAAATTCAATGTGTTTATACTTAGAAGAAATATTTCTGTAATGTATGTTTTTAAACAAAAATTCCAACGTAAGAATCATAAAAATTAGTTACGCCAGTCACGAGAAAAATGTTGATCATGCTGTAACTTTTAATATTCATTTTTAATAAGTTTTGCAACAAAATTTTGTTTGCAACCAAAACCTGGGGAAATCTTTTCGAACATAAGGAGTTTAAACGAAATCATTTTACAGCGAAAAAAAGCAACATTTGTAGATTTTAAATATTACTAGACCAATACTACAATGCGATAGAGAACAGTTTTGTCGCCATGCACTTTTTTCTGTGCCTCTTTTGTGATTAACAATCATAAAATATTTACAGGTTTATGTAACCTCATATAGCACTTGGTGTTTTTTTCCGAATAAAAGACTATTGTAAGTTACTCCATATTATATATGCGTAAAACCTAATTCTATTAATCATTACAGGTACCTTCAACCGGGGTAATTTCGGGCATGTGGGGTAAATTCGTAGACTGCCAAACTGAGAGTTTAAATCAATTAAATTAATTTTAACCGACATTTGAAGTAAGTTTAGACCTTAACTGTCTCTAGATTCTGGTTCTAGATTATAGTTTAAACCACCTTAATTAATTTAGACTATAAGTTTAGGGATGTCCGAATTTACACCAAATGTCCGAAATAAAACAGTTTGACAATAATTAGGAATCTTTTTGCAAAAAGAAACTACTTTCCATGCCAGGTATTATTGTCACGACTACTTGCAAAAGTGGGAATGCGCATGTACAATAAAACAGCTATTTGCGATAATTTGACGAAATAAATTTGTAATAATACAATTTTACAGGTTATGCTTGAAAGAATGAGTTTTAGTCTCAAAAGCGGCACTTTTTAACTAATTAGGAAATAACAAGTGTAAAGTTCTTAAACAATCAAATGTATATTTTTCTGAAATAAAAAATTTAATTGGGGAATTGTTGTTGTTTACTAAATTGAGAAGCTACAATTAAAATATTTTTAATTATCTCATTTTCAAACATTTTAAGACTAATTTTTATGTATAACTATTTGAGCAAAAAAGAATAAATTCTAATAAATGATTAATCAAAATTTCATTTATTTTGACTATAAAATATAACTTGTCTTTTTATAAATTAAATTTTTATTTTTATTCTCCCCTTAAAAAATAAAGTACTCCTACAAGGTTAAGGATGTTACTTGTAACTTATAGAATTATGAAATTAAATACATTCTTTAATTTCTAAAAAAAATATAGAATAAACTTTTCATGATTTTCCCATACGCTTTAAGATTGAAGGTTTTAAGAAATAGCAAAGATTAGCAAGTTGAGCTACAGAATTGTAAATTACAGTAATAGCAAGTTGACATCAAATTAAAATACGAATTCATATAATTTTAGCGTGGCAAGTCTCTGTACTACCAAAGCATAAAGCGCGTGGTAATAGAGCTTGATCGCATGTTTTGAAAGCAGTATTACAGAGCGACAAAAGTTTTCACTTGAACGTGCTATAAATGCAAGAAACCCTTGCGATTTTGGTATGGGCTTCTTACAACGAAGGTCTTAAGCCACACCTCCTAGCGCTTGCTGACTCACAGCAGTGATCCCAGATCTGAAATCGCATTCACTCCAATACTATGGTAGGTCTATGTCAGTGTGAAAATAGTAGGAGACGAAATACATAACTGGGTCGCGCCCGCAACAGATTTCTCCTTTTCTGAATCTGAAAACTCGAAGGTGCACGATTGCCGGTCGGCAAACTTCGGCGGTCGTA
>JAAAKG020133985.1:0-13990 GCA_010014905.2 Druon quercuslanigerum | reverse complement strand
AATTAAGTTATTATTAATTATATGCTGTTTATTTCTTTTTTTGATCCCAAAGGCTTCGGTAAGGTAAGAAGAGTTGCACTTTCAAATTTCTTAAAAAAATCTGTATTAGTTTTGAAGATATTGTGAGTTAAGTTTTGAAAAACTTATTAAAATTTTGACTCTGGGAGCTCGCATCTCTCGTTCTGTGACGTTATCCCCTCCCTTTCCTAAAGGCTGTGCTAGTCCACGCGCTCGTTCGGTTCTGCTTTCCGGAGATTCAATTATTATCTATTTGGCTTTTTAAGATTTAGAATAAACAGTCTTTATTCGTCTATAGGCAACGAACAGCTAGGGTTTTATGGAAGGGTGGAAGGGGCTTGTGTTATTATGTTAGCAAGCGGTACATTATATTATGTATATTATATATTTATATTGCAGCGCTGATAAAACTTGAAATAATTACGATATTGTCCGAAGTTTTATACACTGCCGGTAGGCTTTGGATGGAATATTTCGTGCATTTATCACACGTTATGAAGTAATAATCTCGATAGGTGCTTATTTTAGAAATAAAAATTCATGTACTTGAAATGAATGTTTGGTTATGTCTAACGACACCCTCATTCACATCGAAAATATTTGTTCGTAGCTTACAGAATTTTCATTATAACACGTTAAAATGAAGAAAGCGTAGGACCGTTTTTCTGCTCACGCCAGCAGCGCAGGCTGCATCAATAATTTGAGGAATTGGCATAATCATTCCGAGTTGAAATAAAGAAATAAAACAAAATGTAGTATTATGTATAACGGGGCTTTCGAGGGCCTTTTCTCGAAATGGTAAATCTTTTGCAACCAACTCCCCCCAACTTGAGCCTCTCTTGTCGGCCGGCACATTTTAATAGTCAGCGCCGCACCTGAACTTATTTGCATTGCGACACTGAAAGCTATTGCGTGTGTGGTTAGTTACTATTTTTATGTTACTATTTTTAGGTATTGATAAAAACTGGCAGCCATTTTGTTTAGTCTAACAAATGATCCAAAAAATAAGATCAAATTGATCTGAATAAATAGATCATTATGATCTTGGGAGGTAAATGATCGTTAGAGCAACAGGCTCTGGAACAAAATTGATCTTCTTTTACTGGTAGTTCGTGCGTAAAAAAATTTTCCCGCGGTCTTTAAATTACAAAATTTCTAATTTTCTTGAAGCTTAATAGGATATTCACTAATAGGTAAGTTATATTATTATATTCACCAATAAAATTCAGGATAATGGCCAAGCATAAGAGCAGAATACAAAAAATACTCATATTTTCTGATTAGACGACGAACTGGCTAATGTATTAATTAGAAATTTGATTCACAAAAGCTGATGAATATTTGAATGATTCATTAGGTTATAGAATCTACACTATAGATGTTATCTTTCATATTAAAGGCGTCAACTTTGTCTTTCTGAGCTATTTACATCTGATAAGAGTCAGTTTAAACAAAAATAATTTGGTTATTGATATATCATTTGGCATTAAAAATTTTTTCCCTAAACTAACAAAAGATGACCTAATTATTGCGTTGACTGGTGATACCAACCTAATCTGACTTTCTTCTCAAAAGTACCATCAGGCACGTTTTATAAACTTTGTTAAAATCCAATTTCAAACTTTAATACTGAAAACGTCAAATAAATCATGATAAAATTGACGCATTAGGCCATTTAAAACATCAGTTCTTAGAAATATGTACTTAATTCGAGGTTTTATCTTGTTATTCAATAGTATTCTCTTTATTCTTTAAGCGTTAAAAAATAAGTTCCTGAAACTACGTTTCATCATGGTTATCATGCTTATTTTAAATCATTACTTCCGAGATTCAAGCTCAACCGCGTTCTATCAATGCTATTCCGCATTCCAAACGCAGTTGAAAAAAAATCTAAAACAGTATCATATTTTTCCAGAATACCTGCAAAACATCAATAACACATTTTTAATTTCTTTTTATTATTAATTTCCATTTGTTTCCTATAAAATTATTAATAAATCTTTTTTTAATCTTATTTATAAACCCCGCGCAAATCTGGTTGTCAGGAGGTGATGCCTCTAACGGATTACACGAATACCAACGGATAATAACCGATTGTCACATGCTTCAAATATTTTAGATTTACGACGTAACAATTTATAAAAATCTTAATTATTAAAATTGCCTAAACAAGTAATTTAATTAGTTTAAATTTTGCAAATAAAATTGAAATCGTTGACTTTAAAAGATCATAATTGATAATTTTAAAATGTTTGATTGCTTAGCGAATAAATACACTTGGAGTGATAGCAATATTGAGAGCTTAAGTACAAAAATGTTTAAATGCCACAATTCTTCGAACCTCAACTTTTTTTCCTTTTAGATGAAGCTCGGATTTGTTTTAGTTTCAAGTTTTTGAAGTATACATTGTTTTATTTTTTAATGTATTAATATTTCACCGATTCATTTACTTATACAATCCATAGCATAGCTGTTATTCTTTAGGTTGAAGGCATCTACATTTTCATTCTGAGATATTTACATCTGATAAGAAAAAGTTTCATTGAAACCAATTTAGTTACATATTTCTTTAAGGCTGATGTCACGGAAAACTTTTCTATACTTTTTTAAACAACTTCTCAACAGCAAGTTTCTATTTGCTTAAAATTTCATCGATAAACGAAACGCTCAAATATTTTGTGGGTCGAATGAAGCTAGAAATTGGAAAAAAAATTTTATTATGTTATAAATAAAGATTAAAATTTTCATTCTCAACTGTCATAATTATGAATACTATAACGAATATTTTCTCCGACCTTTAAAAGAAATTCTAAAAAGTATGTCGATTTGAGAAGAATGTGATGAGGAAAATAAATAAAAAATTGACTTTTTACAAAACTCGTACTTTGCAATTTGTTCAAAAAAGAAAAAAGATACGATTTTTTTGTAAAAACAAAAAAGATTCGGAACGTAATTCTCTGAAGTAATATACGTATTAGAGTTCAAATTTTTCAACTTAGATTTTTAGCCGCGAACGGCCAACTCTGCCGCTATAGAATGAGTCGAGGTCTTGTTATTTCATTCGGAGTCTTAAGTGTAATAATTCATAAAATTGTAATAATGAAATAAAATAAAAACTGAACTGGCTCAAACAAAAGTTACCCTATATTTCTTGAAGCATTTTTTATAACTTGAGCAAAAACTATTCATTAAAAAAAAACAATATATAAAAATATAATAAGCTTTCGAGATACCGAGAGGGGGCACATAAGAATCTTATATACAGGGTGTATAAAAACTCCCGGTACGGTTGGATATTTCCTAAGGTAAAATATTTTTCAAAAAAGTAAAGGTCATTCCTAAAGTAAATTTCAACGAGAAATTCAACTGTAACCTTCATTTTGACCTTAAAGGTGCACTTCATGGCTTCTTCAAGATCAACCTTTTTTTTAAATGGGAACCCCCTTGTTTACATCTGCAATCGATAGAGCGGAAAATTCTACGTTCAGTTACATACCCAAGTCATAGGTCAATTGTAACGTTCAAGGTCAGTTAGAGGTTATTTAAAATACACAAAGTTTTCCAAGAGGTCAGTGCAATTCTTGAAGTAAATTGCAACGAGAAATTCATTGGTGAGCTCTGTATTGATCTTGGTTACAGCGTTTTGAATATGGTAAAATCGTAAGGAAATTCTTCATTAAAAGTTCCAGATGTTCTGTTCAGAGTTTGGTTCCTCCCTTAAGAGTTATACAATCCTATAACGTTTTTCGATACCTAAGTCAGTACTTAAGGCGATACCCAATGGCGCAAGCTAAAATTTTGGAATTAGAGAGAATATCTGTTTTAATCATGCGTGGTTGGGGAGATCAAGTTCAATCTTTTGATTAAGTTCGTTTGCTTTTTAATCACAGTTTTGGTAATGGCAAAGGGTTAAATCCTGTCTCAAAATTAACAATTGAAAGAACTGTAAGGCGTTTTATGAATCATGGATCTATCAAGGACCTTCAGAGAACTGGTCAGCCAAAATCTGCAGGATCTAAAGAGATGCAGATGGACATAGCCCAAGCATTTGTTGAAAACACACACCTTAGTTTACGTCGAGCTAGTGATGAACGTGAAGTTGCTCCTGAAACAGTGCGAAATATTTTAAAAAGCATTAATTTCCATCCTTACAAAGTTCATCTGGTACAAGATCTCAATGAAGACGAACCTGCTTGTCGGGTTGAATTTTGTGAAATTATGATGGACATAATTGATAAAGATCCTCTTTTCTTGTACAATACAGTATTTTTAAATGAAGCAACTTTCACTTTAAAAGGTGAAGTTAGCAGGCAAATTTGTAGATATTGGTCCGACACAAATCCTGATTGGATGTTGGAGAGTCACACACAATATCCACATGAGATTCATGTTTGGACTGGTAGCTTGAATGATACATGGATGGGCCCTTGCTTCATCGATGGTGCATACGTAGAGCTTCTGAGAAACAAAATTGTACTAAGAATAAGGGTGATTACAGGCGATAATTTTTAAAATATTTGGTTCCAGCAGGACGGAGCAGCGGCTCATTACGGTAGGGAGGTTCGATCATATTTCGATACTCAGTTCCCTCAAATGTGGATTGGAAGAAGGGGTGAAATCGAGTAGCCTGCTAGATCTCCTGATCTGACGCCTCGCGACTATTTTTTTTTTGGGTCATTTAAAGAGCAAAGTATACTCAACACAACCACAAAGCTTAGACGAATTGCAGAATCGGATTCTGCAACAGGCTACTTTGATTGATAGAGAGATGATTCGTAATGCTGTAACACATTTTTACAATCGCATATCTTTTTGTCAAGAAGCTCAAGGTTCTCAGTTCGAAAATCTTAACTGAAGCGTGAGAGGCAAGGGGACTCACGCTAAACGTAAACTTTAACTGCTTGAAAAAAACCTCAAAAAAACCTTGAAGATCATCACCAAGATCAATACACAGCTCACCAATGAATTTCTCGTTAAAATTTACTTCAGGAATTGCACTGACCTCTTGGAAAACTTTGTTAATTTTAAATAACATCTAACTGATCTTGTACGTTACAATTGACCTATGACTTGGGTATGTTATTGAACGTAGCATTTGCGCTCTATCGAATGCAGATGTAAAAAAGGGGGTTCCCATTTTAAAAAGCCATGAAGTTCAACTTCAAGATCAAAATGAAGGTTACTATTGAATTCCTCGTTGAAATATACTTTCAGAATGACCTTCACTTTTTTGAAAAATCTTCTATCTGAGGAAATATCTAACCGTCCGGGGACTTCTTAGACACCCTGTATAGGAGCGTTTTTTGTCCTGAAACCAGTCTTCTTTAACGGTCGCTTGTGTTCTTACCCCACCATAATTGTAATGGAAAATCTAAAATTCACATTCTGAACCACAATTTTTAGTTTTTGACTTGAGAGGCTTTAAAGAAATATGGTCTTATTATTAGAATTGTTGATCACCCGAGAACAGGGAGTTTCTTCGAATTAAAAGATTTTTTATGTATTTACTGTTCCTAACGTTTTGATTTTCAACAAATATGTTCTTTGTTGTTTATTTCATTTTTCTTGCATTTGATGATTTTTTGCACATTCGCTTCGAATGTGCAGTGTTTTGAATCGTTCAGAAATAAATGTTAACTTTTTGGTGTGTTACACGAGAGCTTGCATGAAAAAATTCATAGACGTAAAGGAAACTAGAGAAGTATGCCTGCACAGAAAAGTATGGTGACAAATAGTTAAAAAAAAAGAGTCTCAGTAGAGTGAATAACGACCAAAAAAAATACTTTAGATACTAGTAGGTCAGAGTTGGGAACATTACGTGAAGACATTGTTAGGCTCCTTACTCGGGGTAAATGTTTGAGAGATTGTTCAGTGCTGGGCTGGATCGCGGAGCGCTGTTGCTCGCAACGGCGCCTTCTGCATTAAGTTACAAGGATGCATGTAAATGACTTAGTATATCAACTATACTAAATGAAATATGTATAGAGTGTACTTGTCAAGAAAACATGCGGGTTTCTTTATTTATGATATACAGGCAGTTATGAAGCTGGAACTATTTTATCGTTTGCTGTATATTTACCAATTTCAATTTAAAATTCATTTATTTAGTTGAAAAATTGTCTCTTTTCGTGAAACAATAAATTTTTCGGGTTGAATATTCTGACAATTCATGTGTTTTGTTGAAAATTTTGGTACGTAGATTGAATATCTATATCTTAGAATTAAAATTTATTTCATTAGTTCAAAATAATTTAAATCGTTTCCAAACAAATAAATGTATTTTTAACCAACAAAATTTATGTTTTAGCAAAAAAGACAAATTTTAAAGTAGAGCGATGAATTTTAAAAGTGATGAATATACAGAAAAAGATAAAATAGTTTCAAATTCAGTTCAAGAAGTCAGTTTCTAAGGAAATAAAATAAAATTTTAATAAAATGATTGATTTTTCAACAAAACAAATGAATTTACCAAAAAGATTAAAAGCCTATAAATAAAGCATGAAAATGGTTCTAAATGTCCATAAATTATAAGTTAAGAAACCCGCATGTTTCGTCCACAATTAGTCTCCATACATATTTATTTTAGCATGAATATATTTAGTATCAAACTTATAAAAATTTCTTTCGATATCGAACGTTATTTTTTTCTTTAAGTAACGTACGTTGTAGTGCATTTCATTTGGCAACACATTTTAACATGGCAACGCGCCTTCACCTTGACCTCCATGGTAGGACGAAACAAAGTTGATAAACTAACCCATTTAAATCTACCCATGTAACTTAATACAGAAGAAGCCGGTTGAGAGCCGTAGCGTTCTGAGATCCAGCCCAACGCCGAATGTAGAAGGCAGTACTTCATAACTCTTTGCGACTAAGGTGTAAATATTTCACGAAGAATAGTGCCTCTGCTGTATACTTTTCCCGATATTGCACAGACGTTGCCATTAGATGCTAATAATACAATTTGTTCTACGGTTGGCATGGGATTCAGCACATTCTTTCCTGATCACAATCGAATTGGTTTATCTGGAGGAAAAACGTATCTTCGGAGTTCAAATGCCCGGCTCGTATTTTTGTGGAAAATTAGTCGAATAAATGCAAGATCTTCAAATCTATGGCCAAGTATGATTGGAAAAGTTTGCCTGAGTGTGGAGGAATTAGACTTGTCATGGGGAGGTGATTCGGACGATGCTGGACACCTAGCAAAATAATGAGGTCTAGCAGTACAATTAATTCTGAAACATAAAATACAGCAAAATATTTTCTTACAGTGTCTACAATTTTTTTTTGTTACATCGCGAGTTACAAATGAGGTTGTAATTAAGGGACTAAATTCCATAAACGCCTATAATTTTATCTCGGTAAAACTACAATAGGAACAGTTTTTGGTGGTTATCCAAATTTGATTATTGGATTCTTGGTTTTATTTTCAGAAAATCTATATCTTAATTTGATTACTGGACGATAAAGAGACTTAAAATAAACCGTTTTTAATCGTCTATAGGGAACGAAATATTAGGGTTTTTTGAAAGGGGCGGGGGGAGGGGAGCATTATACATACCGCTTATGAAACCTAAAATAAGTACGGTTTTTTCGAAGTGTTCACTGTCGGTAGGCTGTGAATGGAATATTTTGTGTATGTATCACACTTTATGAAGTAATAAATTCGATTGGTGCTTATTTTAGATATAAAAATTCCTGTACTTGAAATGAATGTGCGGTTATGTTTAACGAAACCCTTATTGACACCGAATTTACTTATTTGACGCTAACTGAATTTTCATTATAAAACGTTAAAATAAATAAAGCGTAGGATCGTTCTTTGCTTGCGTTGGCAGCGTAGACGTCTTTTGTTGGCCGATACATTTTAATAGTCTGTGCCAAATCTGAACTTGTTTGCATTGCGACACTGAAAGCTAGTGCGTAATAATTTTGTTCCGAGGTCAAAAACTACATAATACTATCCTGAGATTTGACATGAAAGATAGGTTTCTATTCTGTGTCGACCTGATCTGAGTCTGGTACAAAGTTGTGATATGAGTATATTTTACTTCTATTAACATACTATGTACAAGCGTACAGAAAGTGCCAGCTGTTATGTCAGTTGGTACCCGAGCAATTTTCCCCCGGTCTTTAAATTCCGAAATTTCTGATTTGCCTACAGCTTTAAAGGATATTTAACTAATTAATTAATAAAGTATATTATTATAGTCGCCAATAAAATTGAAGATAACGGCCAGGCATACGATGTACATACAATGCTTATATTTTCTAATTAGACGAAAAACTGACTAATTTTTCAGAAATGCCTAAATTGAAAAATAAATAAACGAATCGTGGGGAAAAATTGCGGAGAAATGTAATGTTCCTCGTAGTACCTTAAATGACAAGATGTGTAAAATAAAACAGGGATTCGAAGTCAGTATGTCTAAAAAACTAGCCAGGTTCGACTTTACTTTTACAGCTGTTTACAAAAGAAAGCTGGTTGATTCCATTGTAGGTTTTATTAACATTTCATGATTATCATGAAAAGAATGTTTAAACTAGTTTTTAATTTCAATGAGAGGTTATCCCTTCCTCGCAGATTTTCAAAAACAAATAGAATAACAGAAAAAAGTTTTTATTATGATTTTTTGAAACGACAACTGGAGTCGGCTTCCGTAAGCTTTAAGTTAAGCGCTTTTTTGATTTGATAGCTATTCCTGTAAAAGAAAAGCGTAGGGCAGGAAAGCTCCCTTCGGCAGATAAATGAAAAAAGTCGTCAATCCTATTCTGCATGAGCCCATCAGGCACTTTCATTCAGCCTCTGTTCGTTTTCCCTAGAAAAAGGATAATTCCGTGATAGACGATTTATGCTTCAGAACAAAGTTTTGGTGTTGCACAGCAGAATGGTTGAATCGATGAAGAGAATAACGAAAGCATCAAAAGGTACTCTAATTCTCATCGTTTGGAAGGTCATGACAGTCACAAGGATCTTGATGTCATCAAGTATGCTCGTGCTCACCATGCGCACCTTCTGAGGTTACTAGCATATACAAGTGCTTGGTGGATGCGCTTTGTGGATGCACAAGAATGTAGGTTTATAAATTATTGATCAAATCTTCAACAGCTGATGCTGCTTTCTGACGAAAGGCGAAGCAAGCTATCTGAAACCCTGACGGGCGATAAATTCTATCAAGCTCTAAACATGAAGCTCAAAAAAGAGAGGATAAAGTTAAGTAAAAGATACAAAAACAGAAGAAAAAGAGAAGAAGAGAGTCAATGAAAGGAAACAGTGAAAAGATGAGCCTAAAAGAATTCAAAAGAAAGTATAGCGAGATAAGAAGAATAATGAAAAAAGTTAGAGAAAAGAAGAGAATATAAAACGAATCTAGGATTGAGAATTTTATATGAAACAGAAGATGGTTTTGTTTGTTTATCCAGCCTAAAAATTCTATAGGTATATTTTTCTCAAAAAAATTATGATGTTTTACATATAGTTTTTCGGGTTTTTAGACAACTGACAAAGATTTAATAAATATTTAGAGTGACGAACCATGATGCATTGTAAATATTTAACCAAAACTGCTTATTATTTATAATTATAATCTATGTTCGTAACAATTTTCATATTAAATTCGTTATAATTATGTTAAATAAACCTAAATCTAACTATTAAGAATAATCTAGAAGATAATATTTGATAACACAGCCACACAAAAAAAAGTTCTGACCTGGAGGTCTGACTATGTTTACTATACGTTTTTGGGGTCGCTGAATCTGAATACGGGGTCCATTTGACCCCATCAGATCAGGATTTTGACATAACCTCAAAAAACAAATATGGCGGACACTTTTTGGAAAAATTCATCAGATTCGCTTGGAACTCGTTACTCGCGGGTTTTCGTGGTCTCTAATTACAAATCTGATATTGATTCTACAAAATTCAAAATGGCGGATTCAATATGGCGGACAATTTTTGGATAAATTCATCAGATTCGCTCGAAACTCGTTACTCGGGGGTTTTCGGGATCTCTGGTTATGAACTTAAAGTGCTCTAATTCCAATTTCCATTTACGAATTTGATGCCCATTTAACCCCATTACTTTATGATTTTTCCATAACCTTAAAAAGTCTAAATTTCTATATTTTAACGTTCATTTTAATAAATAATAGACCGTCGGCATTGGCCTTACCCGATGTACACCGCGAGGAGGTTGCATGATCGGATTTTGTACATCATGAAGCTCTTAAAAGGGCTGATTGGTAAAACTGTTGAGGAAAGGCATATTACTTTAATTATCTTTTTTTGAGCTGTGTTGCCGAAAACTTCATACGAAACAGAAAAAGTCCACAATACAAAGAACTAATTGACCAGATGATCACGGACTATGAAAAACTAAGATGCTTGATGAACTCGAAGCTGAATTTTCTGCACTCTCATCTCTAAACATAGTCAGACCTCCGGGTCAGAACTTTCTTTTTTGTGTGGCTGTGTGATATTCGACACACATTAAGCAAACAGTTTAAGATTTCTTTATTTGACCAAATAGATCTTTAAAAAGAAGAAAATAATTTTAAAACTGAGAAAAATCATAATTAAACAAAAAACTATTTCTTTAAAACGAAGATTTTTTTAGCTCAACAGAAATGTCTTTGCATCGAGAAACCTAATACTTGACTTAAAGCCAATTGGTACTTTATCTGATTCAAAAACTTTTGCATTGAATCTATTGAAAGGAATTGAAATATAAAGAAATATTTTCGATGGTTTTTGAATCTCTTGAAAATACATAGAAACACACTTAAAATATTGGAATTGTAAGGAATTCTTCCTATTATAAGGAATTTCTAAAAATTACTCTGAAATATCGTGGAAATGATATTCATATTTTATTATACAAAAATATCTTTGGAAGTTTCTGTCACAGAAAATGTTGTTGAAATGTTAATAATGTTAATAGTTATTATTCTTATTAATTATCGTATCTATAATAATAATTTAATAAAACTTTATTTTAAAAAAATGTTATAAAATTTAAAATTCTGTTCAACGTCCAAAAATCGAGTTACGGTTAAGAATTCCTGAAAATAAAAACAAGAATCCAATGATCAAATTTGGACAACATCATAAACTGTTTCTTTTGTAATTTTAAAATATATACGTCTAAAAAAAATTCCTAAAAAATGAAAAAATTTTGGATAAAAATAACAAAGAGGAAATAAATTTGAGAAATCAACTAAACAAATCCCATTAATTATTATCAAATCACAATAAAAAACATTTGTGAAGGATGTCCACCAATGTTTTGCTACTCATACTAAACCCTCATGAAGGTGAGAAATATTTGAGCAGGTAGAAGCAGCAACGAAACAAAGATGATCTCTCTTTGATACCTTAGAATTAAATCTTAACTATTAACGAGAGCGCATCATTCTTTCGTGTTGTTCTTGCCAACTCCAACATTTTTCTCCTTGATCAGAGTTCTGTATGAGTACCTAAACGTTGTTTAATACAGTTTCATCAACTTCGTAATTAGCGACGCTGATTACTAAACAATTAAAGATATTATTTTACTTTAAATAATTTTTAAAATACATTAATTATAATACGTATATAAGAATTTATAATATTCCATAAATACTCTAGCGTAGTTTTACTGAATTATTTAATTTTAAGACGGGTAGTATACCACTCATTGTGGGATAAAATTTTGCGATCATGTTATTTTCTTTCAATAGATTCTCAGTATTAGATTTAAAAAAACACGACCCAAAATATTATTTTAAATAAATATTGTGGCACCTTTGGACGATTATTTGTACCAAACACTGCTCTTTCAGTTTACTGATTTACATTAAAGATGCTTTATGAACTGTTCTAGCTCTAATCTTAAACAGAAATGAAGTTTGTTACTAACTAATCTATAGCTTACGTACCTAGTATAAAACAGGGAAGTGGATACTCCTGCCTTTCAAGATTGAATTCTAAATGCAAAAAATGAATTAGGTTTTCCCATCCAAAAAATCATAGCCAGTAAGAATAAAAGGACAGACAGGTAGGGGAGAGTCGAGTAGTACCGGACAATTAGGCTTGTTTGGTACAATAAACTTTCACTTATGTCACCCATCGTGAAACGTTTACGCTCACGAATGTCTTTCTTTGGAGGGGTCCCCATCTTTACAGCGAGTCGTGTTAGGTACCGAAACTAAGAATTTTCATAACGCCCTAAAAGACATAACCTATCTTATCTCTAAGACAACCATAAGACAGCGCTTTTAAGCATATATGCCTTCACGTACATAACGAACTCATCCGAGTGTGTATCTAACCGTGGTAACGCGCCGCTGATGATAAGGTAGAGAGCTCAAAGTAATAAGCAATGAAATACCACGGGAGGGTACAGACTGGGAAGATATCTACAGTTTAACAACAAACGATAATTGAAATAAAACCTTATAAAAAAATCATCAATCTAAGGATGACTAAATATTAATATATACGCGTATTTTCATGAACGAAATATAGAAAATAATAATCTAGACTTATAATTAAGTACACATATAAACTTACGGAAGAGCAGTCAAAAATTAAAATAGTGTAACTCTCTTATTTAAAATACACAATTCGTTGCGCTTGTGAAAGACCATGTACTTAGTCAGACACAATATAATCAAAAGTGTCGGACTAAAATGACTGAAAATTAATAAGATAGAAATTAAAATCTCTGAAAGGTTAAGAGTAGAGATGCACCATCGTCGCGGCCAGGAATAGCTATTTGTCATCGTTTGCCACTGCGAGGATAGCGAGTATCAAATAACCGGAAGTATAAATAGACGGAATAAGAATGTACTTGCCTCGCGAAAAGTAGTCAAGAACGTGCTTTTTCATCAGTAGTCAAGAACGTGCTTTTTCATCAATAGTCAGGAACGTGCTTTTTCATCAGGAGTCAGGAACTTGCTCGCATCCACAAACCTATGGGGACGAAGCACTATATAAACCCCGATTCTCCGTTGTATCAGTCTTTAGTTGCAAGCAGTTATACTGTCCACTCCATTTACGTGAACGAACAAGTTCGCCAAAGCCGCGTACTTCAAGTCAAATTTAAATCAGTTGCCGTATTCGAGTCGAGTAGTAATTCCTGTCGGCTGAGACTTTCAAAGAATCTGGAAGCTTTTGAAACAATTTTGTGTGCAGTATTTTACAAAAATGTTAGAATAAATGGGATTTCGTTTAAAATATATTTAAAAATTCTGAAAATTTAAAGAATAATTTTAAAATATTTGAAATTGCATTTTCGACAAATGAATAGTATTTAATGAAAAAAAATTTCAATTGTTTACATTCAGGAATTTTGAAGATCGGATATTTTATAATTCAGCAATTTTCTGTGGAGAATTTTCAAATTCGGTAATATCTCACGGTCGGGAATTTTATTTTTTGTGATTTTTTCAATCTCGCAGTTTTATGTTTCGGCACTTTTATAATTTCGGGAATTCTGTTTTTCCGAAATTTTGCAATATACAAATTTTGCACTGTTAGGAATTTTAATTTTCAAAACTTGTCAGTCGCTTTTTCTGACAAATAAAATACCCGTCACTGTAAAACTTTTTGACATTATAAAATTGCCAAATATAAATGTCAACAATTTTAAATATTACCGAATTTGAGAATTCCCGACAGGAAATTTCTGAATTATAAAATATCCGGTGTAGATAACTAACTTTTTTAACAATAAAAAATTAGTTTTTATATATGTTTTTTAAACAAAATAATAAAATATTTGTGTAAAAAAAAAAACTTTTTTAATGTTCAAAGTTTTCAAAAAATATTCCTTAAATTCAAAATAAAAAGAATTGAAGAAATATATTTAAGATAACAATTTTGTTTAAATATGTGAATCGTATTCTTTCCCGCCTTTAACGCTCCGTTCTTCCGGTCCCGTGATCACTCCCATAAGAAGCCCATACAAATTTTCACGCATATAACGCT
>JAAAKG020133984.1:0-13991 GCA_010014905.2 Druon quercuslanigerum | reverse complement strand
TGTATTAATTATTTAATTTAAAAATACCCCATAATTTAGAACCTGGCTTTGAACCGGCAATTCATCGGGGCCAGATCAGGGACAGACCGGGCATCCCGACCGGGCTATTAGGTTCGGTCCCGACCGGGGCGTGCGTTTCATGACGGATCTGGCCACTGACGGGTTCCCCGATCTGGGCCCGATTTGGCCCGATCCGTCCCCGACCCGGGCCACGGCAAGATTTCTGCACGGGCCCGGTTACGATAAACCCTTTATTTTTACAACATATTCATTGAGATTTGCAGTAGGCGCAATATTAACGCAAATTATAATCGGAAAATATATATCAATAAGTTACGTATCTAGAGCATTAAATGAACATGAATTAAATTATGAATTTCGCGAGCACTGCAAAAAATTCCCTCAAGTAAAAAATCCTTAATAATATAAAAAGAAATCGATTACGACGCCCTTGAAGACGATCTGGATCTGGATTGCCCAGATAGAAATAAGCCCCAATGATTCCACAAGTATCCTTCACTCTATTATTATTATTATCATAAGAATTTAAGGAACTACATAAATCCAATCGAATCAGATAATGTGAAATGTAGTGCAGTAGAAACTAGAGGGCAATTGCGAAATCAATATTCTAAATCAAGTCTAAATCAATGAAATAAAGATAATAAGTATAATAATTTAAATAAAGAAAATCTAGAAATCCCAAGTTCTAGCATAATGTAAGCGTAATATAAGCTTATATCCCACAAGTAACAAAGGTGAGTGTGGGACTGACCAACGGCCCTACCCACTAAAACGAACTCCTTTAATCCTACCAACCGATTTTCCCGGAATCGGCTTTCACATTGTTATGGGACATGGGGGGGGAGGCCGCCTTTCTTTCATACTTCGTATCAGAAACCACGTGAGTATTACTTCAATGAAAGTGTTGACTTTTTATTTATCTGGTTCTAAGAACTCTATGCATGAGAATAAGGTGTGTTCTATGTCGTATGTTTCGCCACAATAGTGACGTATGTCTGCATCCCATTTTTTTCTTTTGTATAGGTACGCGATGAAGCATCTATGGCTTGACCAGCGTCCATGTTTCCCATTTGTCCATCTTTGCTGCCACTTACGCATAAGGTTTTCTGTACAAGATATGGGTCTACACCATCGTACTTCTCTTTCCTTTCTTTTGCCAGAAACTCTTTCTGTTGGCAATTCATCTCCTTAGGTAAAGAGTACCATTTTCTGAAAAAATATTTTTTTTTGTTAAATTGTTTTTTTTTAAATGAAAATGATACTTTTTCAATTGTTGCAAATTTCTACTTTTTGGTTGAATTCAACATGTTTGGATATCAAAATATATTTTTTTATCTTTTTTTTTTGCATTATCAACTATTACATTTTTTATGGACAATACATCTTTTTTCCATGCAAATTGAACCATTTTTTAAAATTGTTTTTCTTACATTACAAGAAATCTTCCTTGGTTAGAAATTTAAATTTGGCTACAAAATCGTCTTTAGTTTGTAAATTCACATTTTTTGGTAGAAATTGCATGTTTTTTATTAAAAATGAACCTATAAATAAAACTTCTTACTAGAAAATGCATCTATTTAGTTATAAATTTAATTATTTTCTTCACTATTAATAGTTTGTGAATCAAGTATACTGTTTTCGATTTAAAATTAAAATCTTTATTTGGTTGGAACATTTCAAGTATCAATATTTCTCGTTGAGAATTCATTGTTTATGATTAAAAATTCCCCAGCTTCGCTAAGAGGTAAATTGCTTCGTTTAAATTTCATATTTCTAGTTGAAAATTAATTTTTTGGGTTTAAAATGTATCTTCTTTGGTAGAAATTCCATATTTGTATTAAAAATAAAACAGTTTAGCTCAAAATAATTATCTTTTTCTTTAAGATTTAACTATTTTCTTCATTAATGATCGTTGATATATGAATTGTATTGTTTTTGGTTGAAACTTCAACTATTTGGTCGAAAATTGTACTACATTGTTAAAGATTCATTCTTTTGCGCTTGAACATTCATTTCTCTGGTTGCAAATTTTAGAATTTTGCGGAAAATTAGTTTTTTCTTAGCAAATTAATGTGTTCAATTGACAGTTGTCAATATTTACAATATCCATTGAAAAAATATGGGGATCTATTATCGTGGAACAAATTTGTCCTTGCTTCTGCTCTGTACAAGCAAGTGCAGTGTTTAGTCCCTAAACTCTTCACTTTCTAAAGCAAGTAAATGGCGAGCAGAGACTATGTGGGTGGGGCTTATAAGCGACCGCTCTTCTTATACATTCGAAGAGCCGCGCTTGTGTACATTCATGGCTGAGCAAGGAAGACGAGCAAGGGAAGGAAAGATTCGTGAAATAATTTTCGATCTCCAAGCCATGAACAGTTCGTGCTGCGCTCTACGGTAACGGGCAAAAGAACGGCTAACTATGTCATTCGCATCTGGCACCACTCTCAAGAAAACCTTCTCATGGTCATTTCTGGATTTTCTCTTTAGCCACCAAGGAAATGTACACTATTAAAAAATTGCACTAAACTTAACATACATGTGAGTAAAGTCATTTGCATATACCGTCTATTAAATATAATATACAATAATGTAGTACAATTAATATTCATCCAAATTAAAATTAATATACTATGTACATGAACCTTAATCTACACAGGCATATTGATCGTACGCTAATTTAAATATGAATTTAATATACGGTATATTAGTACTAACTTTCAAAACAAACCCTCGAAAGAAACGAGGGTAAAAACGCCACCAAATAATACGTTTTTACTAGCATAAAATAGAAAATTATAATCAGTGGTGTAGCTACCGCCGTATCATTCATATCAATAATACTATTAGCGAATAAAACATTTTTGTTGTTAATAGACTTTTATTTTCTCGTTATTCGTGGCCCACATATGGGTAATACGCCTGCAGAGTCCCTCTTAGACATTAACGACATCGCTATCAGGCATGTGAAAAATGGGGTATCTCAAATTTATTGTCGGAATGTTAATGAAAAAGTACAGTGAATATCAATTCATTGTAATGCAAAATGTTTTACAATGGTTCAAAAATAAGATTACTGTCGTGCACAATCACAAATCTATTTTCAAATCAAAAGGGACTGGTATGTATTTCCAAAAATTAAATCATGCTAGCCCCAGCTCTAAACTTTATTCTTTAGTAATCTTACATAATATTTAAAAATACTAGAGTACTACACAGTGCCTATATACAAGTTTTAGAAATTCTTTCTAAGTCCATTATGAAGACAGGCCCTACAAATGTGAATTTTCGAGAAATGTTTATAATGAACAATTTCGCAATTAATATTGTTATTACTATTAAAAATATTTAATTGTGGGACTGTTCAAAGTAAGGGGGAAAAATGTAGAAAATGAATTTTCAACGTTTTAGAAAATATATTTTCGATTATTTAGTGACTAACAGTATACCATATTGTAGAATAGAACTTGGGATTACACATTTTCATTCTTGTATTCATTAAAATATTTATTATAAAATTATTCGATGCATATAAACTATTATTAAAATGTAAGAAAATGCAATTCAGTATCACTTCACTTATATTTTAAATTTTTATTAAATTTAAATAATATACATAACATTATAATCAATAATTAAAAAAATAATTTACAAATATAATTATTATATGAATGCGGTGAACGCATGAACTAATAAAGCAAGATAGAAGCTTTTACTTCGAAACAAAACCAAACATGTTTGATACACCAACACAATAAACGGGATCAATGTCATTAAGAACCTTGGTTGACTGTGTTATACTGTATCCCCGTTTCACTATCAAGAATGGCCAAGGAGGAAGACAGAGAAGTCACCACAGCTCTTCCTAAACCTTGGGAGGAAGAAAAACTTGAATCGTGAACTGGTGAAGTTTTTTTCGGCAACTCGCACGTCGCACGAACTTTTAACAACAACATTACAACCATATAAGCGGCCGTACTTAAGTAACATAACGGATTAAATTATAGACATTATATATATATATAATATATAAATTAATATATATAAATTATATATATATATATATATATATAAAGAAATTATAGACCCTCTCTAAGACCCCCCACCATCAACCAGTCCGCTTTCTTTAAATGCGGCCATCTGGAAATTATTTTTTCTATTTCGCTTTGGGCTTAATTTATATAAATCCTTTGGGAATAAAACATATCATTCATGCAGTGGAGTAGTCCTAAAAATTGAGGTGCCCAATCCTGTGTCGGCGATTGCGAAGAGATATAGTCAACAAAGATGATACAAATCTTGTGGTTCCAGTCACGGAAGAAATTTTTTAAGAGCCAAAGTTTTACATATGGTAACGCTTGAAACTCGCTGAGCGGGGAGCCATTTAAATTAATGAAAGAAAGAGATGAACAATGTTTTATAAGAAGGCCACTGTGCTTCGGTGTTATTCTGTTGTTCATGGCATTTAATCCACGTGCGCACTCACCCTGGCGGACCGAATGAACGGAAAGGATACGCTAGAGAGTACCCTTATAGTGTCCACATAGTATCCCTTTTGTATCATGCAACAAAAACGGAGAAAAGAGGAAGATGAACCTTTAATTTATTGCAATTTTGATTCCACGTTATAATTTTCGTGAGGAGCTCACGGTATAATTGCAATAATATTTTTTGCACCGTTAAAATAAATACAATACCTGCCATTAACATAGGCTGAAGGCAACTTTAAGTTCATCTTCTTTCAGTAGCAGCATACTACTCAAACGAGTAGGGATACGCTTTAAGTAGCCTTCAGCAGAGGTTAAGACATTTTTTAAAATTTTAACGCTGAAAAAAGAAAATATTGCAATTACTCCGTAACATTCTAATTACAAATTTAACGTAGAATCTAAATTCTAACAAGTTAAACACCCATATTGCTGTTTTTTGAGTTTTTTGCACGATACGAAAGGGATACTATGTAGATACTATAAGGTTACCAGATAATAATATTCAGAAATTTTTGTTAACAGCGTCGCAACCCCCTACTTAGTGCGCACAAAACCCGGTTAGGCGCCTAACATTAGAAATATTTCTCTCATTTTCTTCGTCCCTATCGTTTGCTAAAGACTTGCTACTTTTGCGTTTTTTCTTCAACCATTCATCTTTTCTATAATTGACGGCGTTAAAAATGTTTGCTGGTAGAGAGTCCATTCCTTTTCCCACAACTTGTCCTTCAATCATATCGCAAAAAGAGTTTGGTTACATATTGATAATATCCAAAGCAATCTTTTGAGCAACAGATTGAGTTCCCGTTTTTAATTCTTGAAGCATATAGTTCGCAATAATGGCTACCATCGCTATTTTATCGGTAGACGAAACCCTATCACCTCTGAGACAAGAGTCCAACTGTCTTTTTGGAAACTTCTCCCAAAGACGTGGACCTACTACAGGAAGATCTGCCTGGTTGTCTGAAACGTTTTCTACCAATAAAGGGCACGATAATTATTTGTTACTTCTAAAATAAAACATTTATTCTAAATTATTAATAATTACAAGATATCATTACAATACTCGTTTAAGTTTTTGAAGCATTAAAAGAAAATCATCTAATTATTGATTATTAGTACATTTCAACTTAGTACGAGTTAAGCCATTAATAATATTGCTTTCAGATACATAGTTTTGTGCCAAACACATTCTCCTTCTACTAAAATCATAAGAATGAGCTCCTCTTGTTTTCCTTTAGCTTCATCTAGTAAATCAATCAAAATTTTATAATCATCTATTTCTGTTCCATCCTTTTCTGACAGTAACTGTAATTTAAAGGAAAAAGAAATTATATCTGTAAAAAAATATCCGTTTGATAAAAAAGTTTTCTATGAAATAAAAAATATCTTGATCAAAAGAAATATTTTCAAGTGTAGAAAAAAATATTCCATCACTTCTTTTTAAACTTACAAAGGAAAATGAAAATATAGAAAACAAATTTCTAAACTCTTGTTAATATTGGTAATTTGTTCAAGTAAAACGTTCATATGCATCTTCCTTCTAGAAAAAAGGTTTCCAGACTTTATACCTTACAATCTACAAGAATAAACGAAAACAATTTTCAAAATTAAATGGATGAACTGATATCTCTGATTATCGGAAAGACCAATCTTATCTATAGCTTCCTCGATGATTTCTTCCAAGCCCGACCTCTCCACCACTACTCGAATACTGCCATTTGCCAAGACGATTTTAAAAACTAAAATCTCGCAATGTCTATGAATAAAAATCAATGCAACAAAATGAAACTATTAAAAATAATGTGTTATTCGACAATAGAATTAAGAGAAATGTTATTAATGGTATCTGTAAGGATATTATCATGTACTCTCCATGCTGTTAAATTCAAATTTTAACTAGAACTCAATGGCATTATGCAAGGTAAGCCATTTTCTCAGATTATTTTCTAATGCACATATTAATGATGAGTGCACAACAGCTGATTGCTATTTTTTATCTTTTATTTAATTTTATTGCAAAATATAGTTTTAAACGAATTCTTCCTAAAATGTAGCTTAAATTTAAAAGCCTTATTTTTCATATGCATTATGATGTGACTTTAAAGGTTTCTATACATGCTTTGGTAATTATAAACAATGTGTAACAAGCCCTCTTTTGAGCTTTATGCAGATTATATGTCCGACACTGTATACGTGTAGTGGGTGATAATCTATCATTGAGTGAACAGGATGACATTCGTAAGCTAAAGTTTCCCCAAGCGTATACGTTCAAAGGGAAGGGCGGAAAGCGTTTTCCACCAGTTGCAACAATAAGTATACCTTACGATTAACTTTGGATAGGAACAAGCATATTTCCAATCTCAATTCCCAATTGACAGCCTTCCTGGCGCACAATCAAAGCATAACCTTTATTGTATGTGGTTCCTTTCATTATCACTCTGTTATATTCTTCCAAATGCGTAAACAAGTTGGCATTCTTGATTGCTTTTAGAAGTTTTTCATCGTATAAACTTTTGTGCATTCACTAATACCGCAGAGTTCTGTAACAAATCTAATATCCAAGCCTAATCTTAGGAAGCTCTTTTCAAGCTAATGCTTCTCGCTCAGAGATTTGGTCACATTTATAAAATTATGCAGGTGTCTAATAGTATTTTTAAGAAGGTACGTTTTCTCTCAAAACGCATGCTTCAAACCTTGATGAGTGGTCCGAATTAATTGAGTATAATGCCTCACATAATGATGTTTGGACAAAGTTTTGCTGAATATTTAGACTTCTACTACTTCAGAAAGCAGAAGAATATTGATCCTATCTTCGTCGTTGATGTCGATAATTTGATCGTGCAGTAGAAGTGGAAGAAGTTTTAGAAAATTCTAAATTTGGCAAGCACCTCCAGAGATTCGCTGACAAGCAGCTGAAATAGAAGAAGCCTTGTCTCTACGAACTAAAGTTAAGTAAGGAAATGATTCAATACGACTGTTTAAGAGATTCAGAGTAAAACATCCTTTTTTCATGAGTTTATCAATTAATTCCAACGTAGAATATTAGCCCAACTTTTTTAATTTTATTTGCCACTTTTATTCCATCTGATTCTAATTTTTTTAAATCCTCTAAAATTTTACCGTATACTCTGTGACGCTTGAAATCTTTTTCTTTACAAAGTTCAAGGAGTTTGGTACTATTAATATGAGATTTTACATGATCTTGAAAATTTCTAAAAGATAGATACTCTGCTACTATTTTGTGAATTTTTTTGCGGGTCTTATTGGACTAACAACTGTAAACTCTCCTGATAACCCTCTACTATTATAGCGTCATGATGTTCCTTGAAAAACTGATGCTGTTTGAAGGCACTGTCATCCTTGAAAATTTTTATAAACTTCTTCCTCAACTTCTTTGTTAGAATCAGAAAAATGGAGTTTACCTTTCACTGACTTATCACGAAATAGAGATTCAGTTGTTTATTCCATTGGAACGTAATGAAAGTATGTTTTTTTTCATTTTCATCTTTTAGCAGTACTTGATTAGGTTGTACGAAATCAAAGTTTGTATTGTAAACATTTTTTCTTTTATAATTTGCGTTAACTAAATCATAACCTTTCATTATTCGATTGTTTGTTAATATATAATTCACCATACTATTAATTTCATCTAACGGAATGTTACTTTCACCATGACGGTTGCGTGTATTTTGCTTAACACCATCTATTCCTGCTATGAAAATTCTACATTTTTTGATACTATTTATTCTATTGTACTACCTGGAAGAAAAAAGATCGATTGTAATCTTATCTAAAATTGGGCTCCGCTTGCCACAAACAAGTCATCTGAATTTTTACTGTCACAAGGAATTTCAGCAGTGTCCTGATTTGAGTCGTATGTTTGTTCAATAAGACTATTTTCAGAAACCGAATCAGGCATCTCAGCCAGCATCACAGCCGAACAATAAGTTTGTGCATCATGACGCATGATCTTAGTTGCTTAGCGTTGCTTCATTCAGCGGATTAGTAATCTTAGCTGCTTTATAATTTCTCGACGTATGCCCAGTAAAAGAATGCCAATTGTTGTATTTTTTGGTACATGAGCGAAATGGACACTGGATTAACACAATTTTGCACTTTCATTTTGAGCTGTATCTATTTTTTTCTCACACTCGGCTTTAGATTATTTGCATGTTTTCGAATCACATGTGTCCGCAAAGTAATTTCTAGCTCGAAAAATTTTCGACATTTTTTATAACCACAGCGGTAACTTCGAGATATGTTTAAATGATATTCTCGATTCTTTAAGTGGTTTGACAAAACTAACGTGGTATATTTACGAAAACGGTAATGAAACATTGTGCTACGGGTCCAGAATCTGTAAAAAATAGGCAATATAATATACGCCTAGATATTTTTTCGATTTGTCTTTGGGGGCCAATAGCTTGAAAATTAAAATATAGACATAAGGAACATATTCTGTACAATCTTAAAGCTTTTTTAGAACAAGTTGTTTTTTTAAGTACGTTTCTCTTTGTGTGAAGTTGGTATAAGACAAAAAGAAAAATTTAAGGACCAGCTATTTTATGTTAAGTTATATATGTATGGGAAATTATTTCTCAAGAGCACCCCGCTTGAAAAATCAATCGAAATCAAAATTGAGTCGGATTGATTGGTATTGTATCAGGACAAAATGTTCTATTTGGTCAAATACTTAATAAAGATATGAATTTGATGTCCTTTTTACGATATCGTACTTGTTTTTTAAAAATAATACTTATATCCGCCTTCATATTTTCTTATATTTCTCAATGTGACTATTTTCCTTTATTTTATAAACCCATGAATCACGGCTATATAACTGGTAATTTTTTAACTTGAAATTTTCAAAGATCTTCAAAAACAGGCACTCTATAAAAAAATGTTATGAATCACAATTTAATCACTCTGAGGTGTACATACACTGATGTTAAAATCGGTTCCCCCACACCGCCCTGTGGGGGGTGGGGGTGGAGGCAAGTTCGAAATCTTAAATAGGAACCCCTTTTTTTTATTGCATATTCGGATTCTTTGGGTAAAAATGCGCTCGTTCAAAGATTCTATAGTGATTTGAAAGATTCTTTTTTTCCATGGCCAGTCATGTTACAATGAAAATTGTGTATTTTTTATTATAACGTATTGCAGAATGGTAAGCGTGCATTCGCAGTAACAGTACAATTAAGAAAAATTGAATTTCGTCGATTACAGTACCATCTATCGCGGAACGAGAAAAATGTTTTAGACAAATCATACGTTTTTTTATCCAAATAATCCGAATATGCAATAAAAAATAAAAAAATTTTGATTCATTACATTTTTTCATAGAGTGTCTATTTTTTGAGATATTTGAAAGTTTCAAGTTAAAAAAAAAACCCGGTATAAAGGCAGAAAAAACATAACATTCGTTAAGTAAACAATTTTTGTATACTTTAAATCTTTTTCGTAATAAAAAATCTGCCCGCCGCGCGGGCATATTCATATAGCGCGTTGCGCGCGCAGCTCGCTCCGGTTGCAAGCTTGAGCGCGCCTAGGGCGCACGACTGTTAGTTCTCGCGCTGCGCGCTCGATAATATATATGTCTCGCCCTTCAAGTTCGGCCTTTCTATGTAACCCACATTTTTGCGCAAGCTTTTTAAAATTAAGAGTACAAGCATCGAAAACTGTCATTTGGTGATTGTGAATTCTCTTTACCTAAAGGTCCTTCGGCTTTAACGAACACATTCTTATCACGTATCTCGTGCTTCGCACTCGATTTCCTCAACAATGCAAACTTTTCTAGATTATAGATGTTAATTTTGTTTGTCTACTAGTCTAAATCAATATTATTAAAATATTGATAAATCTTTAAGATTGAGAAAAAAATATCTCTATATCCGCTGGGATCTGAACCCAGGACCGTCAGATATCCGCTCTGATGTTCTTAGAAACTAAGCTACGGAGAGACGAGAACATTTTATTCACAAATTTTTCTTGTTCCAAACATGAAAATCATATTTTTATAATTGATCATAGGTTTCTTGACCAGGAAATATTTATTATTAATTTTAGATTTTAATTTTTTTTTGTCTTCTGGTCTAAATCAATATTATTAAAATATTGATTTAATTTTAATTATTATTATTATTAATACTATTATTAATTATTAATAATAATAAATATGATTAATTATTATTATTTAATTTTAATTATTTGAATTTTGTTCGCCTCTTGTGTCGTTTTTCCACAATTTAAAAAAAAATTCAATCTTATTTATAATTTATTTTTGGTTTTTTAAAATCTGTTCTTATAAAAAACCTTTTTGGGGTCGAAATCTTTACGAAAACTTTGTGCCTTGGGTCGTTTTCCGAAATATTTAATTTTTTAATTTTAAATGTTTTATGTATGGATGTATGTATGTATGCATGTATTTACATTTAATCTCCCCCTTTTACGGGTTTGAGGGCCTCCGCTCCCTGCACATATATTTACAAATCCGTCCTTAGTCTAACATAACAACTACTTACATTCTACTATTTCGCATTACGTCATATAAATAAAATAATAATAATATAAACTCTACGAATGAACGATCCTACAGTGCTGCCGTGTCCTCAAACCATAAAAATGCATTTTCCACGATATTGAAATCAATTTTGCTTTCTACTTTTCTTTTTCAGAATGACCCGTTTGGCTCTGCCCTTCTCCCTTGCTTTCCTTTACTTCTTCCACTTTCTTCATCCACATCACTCCCTGTCCATTACCATCCAAAATCCACCTCACACACTCATCCACACTCAACTGTCCATGTTTCTCCTGTACATCTCTATAGTACCATGACTCCATTTCGTATCCACATATTCTACCGAGATTCTCCTCTTCATCCATACAATATGTGCATTCCCTCATTCCTTCTCCTATTGTAAATCGTACAACTCTACTCCATTCTTCTTCCTTTTTTATTTTTAGCAGATATTCTGGTTCCGTGAACCCTTTTACCATCATATACCATATATTGTACCTAGAATCCATAATCTTTGTCCATCCCTCTTTTCCTTGTTTTACTATAAGCTCTAACTCTATGTCCTGCTATTCCATAACCCTTCCTCGTATATAATAAACACATTTCTCATTTTTCTCCTTTCTTCCTCCCACTTGGAATTTCCCAAATTTTCTCTCGCTTGATTCTTCCGAATTTCGCCCAAACATGCTATTGTTATTCTGCTTCCCTCTCCCCTTTTTAGCTTCACTTCAAACCTCCAGGCTCTCCTAATTTTTCTAGTAACCATTTTGTCCCTCCCTGATTCTTCCCTTAACATGTATCCTGGGCAGCTCCAGTTAACCCCCATTTCCCATCTCAAAACTCGCTCATGCATGCTCTCAACTTTCCTATGTTCCTTTCATCCCCAGATCTCTACTCCATAACACAACACCGCCCAGATTAAATAACCAGACCCTCATTCTCCAATCGTCCTTGAACCTTCTTTTCCCTATACCCCATACTTTGCCCATCACTTTACTCGTACATTCAATTCTTTTCCTCACCTGCAGCTCGTTTCCCTCTTCGGCCTTAAAACAAAAACCTAGGTAACAGAACTCCTCCACAACTTCCACTTTTTCTCCGTTCATTTTCCGAACGTAATTTATTGTTCTCTTCTTATTTCTGAAGCACATCACCTTTGTCTTATCTACTTTCACCGTCAAATTTTTTGCTCACACATATTCTTCGAAGATTCTCTTCGTTAGGTTCATCCCCTTCTCATCATTTGCTAACAGAACTACATCGTCCGCATATGCTAGAGAGTACAGTTTGCTATTTCCGAAAACCGTTTCTCCTGTCTTTTTCTCCTTTAGCTTCTGCTCTAAGTATTCCAGCAGCATATTAAATAGTAGCGGATTCAACGGGCACCCCTGCCTTTGACCTCTCCCTGTCCAGAAACCCTGCCCTCTTTTCTTTCCTATATTCACCCTAATACTGGTTTCACTAAAAATTTCTTTTATCCTCTCCACCAACTTTTCCTCTGCATCCCTCTTTTTCATTGTCTGCCATAGCACTTTTCTGTTCACTGAGTCAAATGCTGCTTTGAAATCTATGAACAAAGCAACTAGTTTCCCTTTCTTTCTCCCTAAATGTCTGTTAACTAAGTAGTTAAGTACGTAGATGTTGTCTATAGTTCCTATCCTTTTCTAAATCCCGCCTGATTGTTTGGAATACTTTCCTTTTGTCCTACCTGACTCTCCAATCTTTTTATTAAGATTTCTGAATATATTTTATAGCCGACTGGCATGAGAGTGGTCCCTTTGTATTCAGCTACCTTCTTGCCTTCCCCTTTCTTGACAAGCGGTACCACCAGTTCTGTCATCCACTCTTCCAGCCACCCATCTCCTTTGCAGACCTTGTTGCAGATCTTCCACATCCCATACCTAACTTCTTCTCCTCCATACTTAATCGCTTCTTTCTCCATCCCATGTTCTCCTGTCGCCTTGTTTCTTTTTAGCCTTTCCATTGCCTCATCCAATTCTTCTCTTGCTATTTCAATCCCTTTCTCCACTTCTCCTTGGACCACTCTTCTCTCTTACCCTTTGCTCTTATTTTGCTGTCCCCCTAATAGACCCTTGAAATAATTCGTCCATTCCTCCATTTTGATTTCTTCATTTACATGCTTTCCTTCCCCTCTATCTCTATTTATCACATCCCACGCCCTACCTTCTTTGATCGCTTTCTCTACTTCCGCTTTATATTCATTCTTCCCCCTTTCTCTTTTACTTTCCAGCATCCCCTCACTTCGCATACTTTCAGCAACTTCCACTCCTGTTGCCACTACTGTCAACTGTTCTGTGCAATCGTCTTGTAACTGTTGCCCTCTGGCGCCAGTTTGTGGACTTCGCGTCGTCGGCATCCTACCTTACCATCCAAAGCTCTGTGAAGCTTCCCGCCTTAATTAGCTAACTCTTGCCCCCCTTTCCCCGTGACTATTGTTCCTATTCCTAACCTTAAAGATTTCACACACTCCAAATCCTTACTTCAAACCACACACTTTCACCATTTAGACCTTTGCCTTCACTCACCCTTATTCCTTAACATTTGTCTCCGTATTCTCTGCCTTTTCTGCATCCACTTACCCTTATTTCCTTTAACTACGCCAAAAAACCACCACTTGACGCAAAAAAGTACGTGCGCGATCGTACCACGAACGGAAGCCTTAATTTTGAATGTTATTTTTTACGAATAAAACAAACCTGCGTGTCCTATCAAAAATTATTCATGACAAATTGGAATAAGTTTTCGCTATTTTTTCAAAAGCAACTAAAAATAAAAACTATGCATCCTATTGAAAATTGATTAATGACAAATTTGTAGATCTTTTCAAGGCGCGCAATTTTAGTTCATTCACTTTTTTCGTATCTTGCCATGATCCAAAAAGCCATGGTCCCGCCACGCGCAAGTAAAAAAAAGTCAACCAATCAAGCGAAACGTCAAACTCC
>JAAAKG020133983.1:0-13991 GCA_010014905.2 Druon quercuslanigerum | reverse complement strand
ACGTGGTTATGGCTGAAATTTTACCGCGATTTCGCTGGGATCGGGTGCAAATTTTCAAATTAGCACCCGATCCCGGCAAAATACTGCGGTTGTCCTTATGGCAAATATTTTAATTTGTTATATATATATAATAGCGAGCGACTACATCTAGCTCAAGGGATTGTCGAAAGATATACTACCGAAATAGGAATCAAAATTGGGTTAGAAAAATGTGCCAAGGTTTAATTGAAGCGAGGAAAACTTAATGGTATCTCTGAAAACCCTCAGCTCGTCGATAGAATCGCTATATGACTCATTTGCGTTGAAGAGACTTATACATACCTGGGCGTGCCACAGAGCCGCATTTAGGATGTGACATCTATAAAGAATACTCTCCGAAGCAGATATAAGTGGCTCATCCGGCAGAATTGGTCTTCCGAACTGTCGGCGAGAAACAAAATATCTGCAACGAACATGCGTGCCGTCCCAGTAGTACTCCATTCATTTGGAGCAGTTCCATGGACGAAGATCCCTTGATATCGGGACACGAATGGTTATGCATATAAACAAAAGCATGCATCTTAAGTCTTCTGTTCCGCTACTCTACATCTCACGCCGTCAAGGTGGTCGCGGAATATTGAATCTTGTATGTCTTCACAGTAGGATTATTTTGGGTACGGCGCATAGAGTCGCAAATGGAAAAGACCCTCTTCTTAAAATGGTCAGGAAGCGTGAAGAAGTGGGCATAGGAGCGTTTCTATACAAAGCAGCGGAGGAGGTTGCTGAAACACTGGGATTTAACTTCAGTGTCAGGGGTGAGCAGAATGCATCAAATCTTATCTATCTCTAGTACTCACTCCTAAAAACCGGGATTCAGAAAGCACAGCAGAAAAACTTCCGGGAAGAGCTCCTCGATAAGGGGATGCATGGTATCTTTCACAGAAATGTGGAGGATCAGTCAATGTCGTGTGAGCTAACTTTCGTTTTCCTTAAATTACCCGGATTAAAGTCGGGCATGGAGAGTTTAATTTTGGCATGTCAAGATGGTGTCATTTCCACTTTAACATATCACCGCCACATTTTGAGCCAAGACATTCCCGATGACATATACTATCTAGTTGTCCAACTCATGCGGGAATGACTCACATGCAAAGGCACAATGCGGCAATAAGAGTGCTTTATTACCATCTCTGTCACTCTTATGGCATTACCCTTAATATCGCTCCGCTAAACGCTCCTAGGGAAATAGAGCCAATTCTCGAGAATGAAAAGTGCCGCACATGCTGGAAGTTTATATTCTCGACAATTGTTTCTGTTGCACACTCGAGGTCTGACATAGCCGTCCTTGACTTTGAGAAGCGAATCATGTTCGTTATCGAATTTTGGGCAGCAGCGGACAAAATCATAATAGCCAAGAAGATTAAGACGAAAGAGAGGTATAGAGACCTTGGAAGGGAGTTGCGACGATTGTACCCTGAATATTCCGTTAAATTAATCGTCCTTATCATCGGCGCTCTTAGAGGTGCCAAGCTTTCACAGGTTAATAGCCTGCAAGGCATCCCTGTGTGTGAACAATATGCTAAAAAACTTGCAGAGAAAATGCAGAAGGCGGTCGTCCTTGGGTCCCTCCGTGTCCTTAGGGTGCACGAGATTTTGCCGGATCGTCGTATTGATTTCGTCACTGACTGTAACATTTTATGGTGATTGTCCAAATTTGATCTATGGATTTTTGATTTCATTTCCAGGAATTCTGCTTATTTTAATTATGCAAACAAATTACAAATGCTAAAAAAAGTTTTTTTTTCTAAAAATTCGTGGAATTAGCAGTTTTTCATCGTTAATAACATACGTTCATTTAAACAAAATTTCCTATAGTATAAACAATAAAGTATTATTTATTTATGCAACCTTTAATTGGCTTAAACATTAATTTAGGGTTTGTTAAATAATAAAGATAAGATGTAAATATAAAAATAATTATTATACAACCTTAAGTATCAGTTAAAACGGATGTTCACTAGACCAACAGTAGTAATTTTTATAGAAAAAAACAAGTAGAAAAAAACTAGTTGAACAATAGTAATTTGTTTAAACAATTTAAAATTAAAAAAATAATATTGATAAATATTCCAATAAAGAAATGTTAATAATTTTTATTAAAAAAAAGAATAAAAAATTATTTAAATACACTCGATTTCGTTAAATAATTGAAAATTAATGAAATATTGATAATAACTATTCCACTAGACCAACAGTAAAACCAGTGCTCAAAAGGTCGCTTTGATGAAGACTCGAGGGGGTTTGGTAGGGGTGTCAAACACATAGGGTTGTCTGATAAATGAAATTCTTCGTTGCATAATTCTCAACCAGCCTCTATACTTTCCCGTCAATTTTTCCTAAACCTTAATAATAATAATTACCGATGCAAATTATATAGAAAAATCGGCACCTGTTAAACCCAAATCAACAAAAATTACGGAATTACTTTTTTCGGCTTTGGAATAAGATGGGGGAATCGTTGACCTCGAGCATGATAAAAAAACTTTTCATGGATCGAAACCATTTCAAATCACACAGGTTCTATACTTGCAGTTGCATAATCTTAACACCGAATTTCTCACATCTCAACTAGAACATCTCAGTAGAAGAAAAAGTTGTCTTGAAACAAAAGCATCGTCCTCTTGCCTGTTTTGTTTTGAACGTCGTGAATATATGTTTCACACACACACACACACACACACACACACACACACACACACACACACACACACACAAACACACAAACACATTATCACAAAACAGGCAAGAGGACGATGCTTTTGTTTCAAGAAAACTTTTTCTTCTCTGCTACTAGATAAAAATAATCCATGTGGTAGGCGTCTTATTTCAATACTATGCATAAAATAAACAAAAATAAATAAAATGAAATGTCAAATTAAAAGACTATCGTCATCTGTCGACAAAAATAAAAATAAAACAAAGAAGAAAATCATAAGACTAACCACCACAAAAGAATTTAAGAAACAATACAACCTTACCCCTAATTCATTACATAAGATTAGAAAAGAAAAAATAAAAATACAAAAGAAAAGAAAAATGTTCCCAGCGATTTGTCTCCTCTTGGCCACAGAACTCACAGTAGAGAGTAAGGGAGCCTGGACACTATTGCCACATATGCCGCTTCCTGCCACAATAGTGGTAAGGCACAAAGGACATATGATGGCGACCACAGTCACAACGGTAGATTCTCCCATGCCTACATAACGTGCAGAATAAGCTTAACTTTTGGTCTCATACCTCCCATTCATGTCGTGTGGCGCGGAAACTTAAACAGCGCTTGTACTAACGTCCCCATCTCTCTCTTTTAGCCTGCACGGCATTAACAGACCGGTAATCACCGCACGCTTCGCACTGGATCCTTTTAATGAAGTCCTTATGAACCAGTTCGGGTGGTGCCTCCTGTACCAGCTGTGTAAGATACTCCAGAGTCTCTTAGGATAGGTCCGCCTGGACAACTTCCGCTCCCATGGACGATGTTGCCGGTCGCCCCTGCGGTGTCTCCTCTCTCCATTGCTGGTTTCTCACCAGGCAAAACAAGTCACCCTCCAGGGTTGACCAAGCCTTCTGGACGTTTGACCGCCCCATCCACTCCACTTCCTCTCGGTAATTGAAAACCGATTGGCTTCGACGGGACCGAACCCGAAATTGGTTCACCTCTGCCCACAACTTCTCGATGAGGGAAACTGGTTCCGTTATGCGCTCTGGGGTGGAGACAGTGAACATTTCGAACAATTCCCGGAGTATACGCTGGCTGACAGGATCTAGGGTTGAGCCCTCCAAAACTCGATCCCCCCTCCGCAGGGCTTGCAGCTCGTACTGGACATCCTTCGGATCGATGGCAAGCCACCAACCTCAAGGGATCACTCGGGCCCTCGGAACCTCCGGACTGTTCCTGTCCTAAGAAGACATTCCAGATTACCTAATAAAATACAAGAAAACATTCCAGTCTTCATGCAATAAGTGAACAAAACTGATCCTATCAAATATAAAAAAAATAAAGTTAAGATAAGGGAAACCAGACTGAATAATAATACTGTCTAACGCAATATCACTAGAAGAACCGCAAAAATCACACACCTAGAAGGGCCAGAGGGTCCAAATAGAACCCTAGCCACAGTTTCACAGTTTTAAACTATTTAATGTTTTTTTTGTATTCAATTAAAGGAAAAGTCCCAAAAAAAAACTTTTAAGGGCGCAGCAACGTTTAGAATGTCGAAAAGGTCCAAATTGGACCCTCTAGCCCTTCTAGTATTAAGATTCTTAACATGAAAAGCGCCGAACGCCCTCTGGTTATCATTTGCTAATCCGTGGACCAGGGGTAAGCGCATTCCCATTACGCGAAAGGCACCATAAAAACGCTTATTTAGTTTTTTCCATATTTTCTTCTCCTTGGAGTATAATACCATCCAATGCTTCAAAACATTGCAAAATAAATCAAGTTTGAAACAAATATTTAAATTTTTTACTAAAAAATATTAATTTTTAGCAAACGTTGATATCATTAAACTTTTATTTCAAAAAATTAATTTACAAAGAAAGCGGATATTCAAGAAAATAATTCAATTTCTAACCAGTGAAAACCCTATAAAATGATACATGTATAGACTTGTAGACCTTGATAGAATTTGATGAAAGGATGAAAACTTCCACATTTCAGGATGACCAGCGCAAAACGAGCTCAAACAAGGAGAAATAGGTTAATTTTCTTACGAAAAAGGAGAGAAATGGGGGAAAGATTAAACATTTATTTTTACATTTTAAAAATAACAAACAATCTTTTTATAAGAAATTTTTAATTTGGAAATAATTTTCAATGATTTTTCAATGAATTCTACCATTAAAGAAGTTATTTTTAAAAAATTGGTTATACTTATGGCGTTGGAAATCCATTTACAGTGGAGAAGAGTCAAACCAAAAATAAAATTGGTTAAATACACAATTTTTATATGATCAGGAGATCGAAAAAAAAATGCTACAAATAATCGAATTGTTTGAGCTGAAGGACAACAATTTGTGGGTCGACATCCAAAACAAGTAAAGAACAATAATTTGAAATCGTTCGATATCCTCTATTCTCGTTCTTAAATTTAAAATATAACAATTTTTAAATTAAAAAATTTCTGCCTTATTTAGAAACTTTTGAAAATGTACAAAAAAATGTTTTTGGATAAATTCTTTTTCGTGGTGTTTATAACGTTCCAAAATCGCAAAAAAATGAATTCCCAAAAAAACTAAATCAGGACACAAGTTTTTTTCGAAAAAAGCAAACTGGTACAATTGTTACAAACGAGTGAATGGAATGACGAGGGTTGAGTTGCCCGTTAGGTTTTACTCTTCCTTTCACTTGTTGCCGGAGGTTCCAACCCAATAGATCACTCCAGAAGGGAGTGTCCTATATTTATTTTTAATGTGGTGTTCAATAATTTGATCTACTCCAGGACTGGGAGCCCTTAACCCTTGTAGTTCTGAAATGTTGTAGGGTGGTGTGAAGTAAAATAAATGATCTTATTCACTGTGTTTTTCAAGTTTCAAAATAAAACACTTTATTTGTGACATAACTGAAAAGCGACCCTGTCCACAACTTTTACGTCTTTAAAGATGTGAAAACAAGTCTTACATAAAAAAATTCTGACCTTGCTGCATTGATGCGCTGGTATCGCAGAACGTCATCCACCACTTCTTTACTCGCGTGACACGGTTCGGGAACTGTCACTTCACTCTAGTCCTTTAACTCTGGGTAACCCTGGTTGCACACAGCTGATCGGTTTCGAATTTATGGATTTCCATCCCTTGGTTTTTCAGAATCTTAAGGTCGGGAAGAAGTGATGAACGACTGCCTGGAGGCGACAGGTAGGATGCACCTCGTAGGCAATGGTATTGATAGTTTGGGTGGGATTTTCAGCAATGACTGCAATTTTTGGCCTGGGAACTGTCCTGGCCGGACGCGATCCGCGTGACCACAGTTGCTGAGTTTCCAAAATTTGTGCAACGAAGACTTTCTGCCGAGCACGTGCAGTGTTGCTAAGTCGCTAAGGTAAAAAAGCTGAATGATTATTTGAATCAAAATTTCAGTGATTATTGGGATTGATTTTAAAGAGGAATGGGTGAAGCTACTATCAGTATTACCTATATTATTGGAATTTTTATCTTCATCATGTGATTTGAAATTTTGAGATTTGAGTAGCTAATCGAAAGTGATTGATTTTATTCTTATGACTTTTCAATAATAATTAACAATTAACATTGTCAATTAACATTTAGTGGTCTCGCCGATAGCTGAGAGTATCCGGCGAGCATAAGTGACAAGAAGTGGCACGAGTTCGTAGGCGGGAAAGGATGCGAGAATTGTTTTCATTATCCAGCCCGCGCGTGGTTTAATTGCGCACCCCCTCAGAGTCCACCGTAACAAACCCGCCCTGGAATTTCGAACAACCATCCTCGATTGTTAACAGTATCCGAGGCTGTTCATTTTCGCTGACCTTTAGGTATCATGATACAGGACTATAACGAGTCATAATTATCCCGACACAGGATCCATACCTCTTCGGGAGTGGTACAACTAGTATGTTTAATGGCTCGAATGCAAGCCTGTTCGGATCTGGAGATGACGAATCCATGTTCTGTGAAGGAGGGGGGAATGGTCGAGCATAATTTGTAAACTATTTTGGTGAAAGTATGAATGGTATTAGTTTTCTTATGATGCTTGATGGAGAAAATGTCGAAAGTTTGAGTTCCGTGGAGTCTGATTAACTAATGAGTGTTTCAGCTCATGAAAAAGTGAGACCCTCAAGAATATTTGCCAGACGCCTGGTTTTAGATCTTATAAAAAAGGCGACTGTTAGCTTCTGTCACGTTTTCATAAGAAAATATGAGAAGCAGGTTATCCATGAGTTTTTGAAGCTTAGAAATGGTGGATGCCATTCATATTGATTATAAGAAGTGGTTCTTATGGGATGGGGAGGTTTTGAGGAGGTCAGACCTAATTATCATTGTGTCCGTAAATTAAAAGAATTTCGTGGGGATACAGTCTTCTTGAAGTTATCATTGAACAGGATCTCCCCCTTCCCTCAGCCTATCACGCGTCGTGACTAAAAGACCCCTATTCGAGGATATCCCAATCACGTGGTGATGGTTGAGTTCGTGGGCGGTCATCCCCGGTTCCGGTGAGGGTGAGAGCAATTCGTGCTTGGCACTTTCAAAATCTCACTCCTTAAATGAGGATCATGTGTCGTAATTTCTCTTAAGTCTTCAGACTTGACTTCCTATGGATTAGCCTAAAATTTTTAGTCTACATGACAGCCTAATTTTAGTGTTCATTAATGTAGTCTGCCTATATAGTCTATCTCTTACAATCAAGAAGGCATAACACTCAACATAACCCATTCTCATTCTACACTTCTGCACTTCTGCACATCACTTTACACTACACTGTTGATGGCCGTGACCTTCTTGAAGATCTTAAAGCTGCGTTGGCAGTGGGTATATCGTTGAGTACCCTGAGAGCGAGAAGCGTACGTGAGCTTAGGCTGGCTGTAGTACCTACTTGGGCATTTTGATCCCTGGGTTAGTTAAAGGGTTATTAGGAACTTTTGACTCAGGATTAGTCCTGCTTAAACCACTTAGCTCTTGGTAATCTGATGATGATGACCTTTCTCAGGTGTAGGTGGTGTTATCCCTGTAGAGATGGTGGTGTTCTTGTCATCGGAAGGAGTTTTCGGCGCTGCCGTTCTGTTCACATCAAGTGATCGGGTATTTCTTGCCTGATTTACATGGCAGCCTTCTCCTTTGCATAGAGAAAATTTACGACAAAGGGTAAGACATGCCGTACAAGCAATGATCAGTTTAGCGTTGCAGAAGTAGGTTAGCATGCCGATGACTGTCAGTCCGAGCCCCACATACGTACCGTGAATCAATAGCGACTGTTTCGCTTTACTTTGTTGTTGCTCTAAAGGTCGTTTAGTTGTTGCTCAATCTGATTAAAAGCCTGGTCATTTGCTTTGTAATTTGTGAGCTGAGGCACGTGGCGATATTCACTCTGGTAAGTTCCAGGTTTCATGGGTAATTTGTGCAATTTTGTTGACATGATTGAGAGGTCCAAGTGAACTGAAAGCTCGTACACGGCAATGGTTTTACCCTTAGTTGGCCCTAGTCCCTGCATAGTGAGTTGTGAAGTCCTCATCTTGCATTCTGAAGCTATTGGGATTAGTCCAACCCCTTTCAAGGTGATTTTCTTGTCGGGTCTAGCAGGGCAGATGAGATCAGCCGTTAGGTGCCCTTGTGTTGAGTAGATCCAGCCATTGAGTGACGGAAGGGCCTTCCAATAGTGTTGTTGGTTATAAGACACCATGATCGTGCATAATCTGAACGCTGACAATTTTGGATTGAGTAGTAGTTCAGATTCACAAGATGGACATCTCGCGGTTTCGTACACCGGCAAGGTGCGAGGACATATCGTACATGTAGGTGATTCTTGGCATTGTCGGAGTTCCGCATCGGTCATGAGCAGGTAGCTTTGCTCTGTCTCTTCAGAGGAAATATATGAGAAGTCGGAGTGTATATAGGCTTTCCTTGTATCGTTGCCTACGATAGACTGTTGAACCGGAGCAGAATGTAACCTGTAGAGTGTGAACTCGGTCTTCTCTAGTAGGGGTATATCTAGCAGGACTTGTAGCTTCCCTTTTCGAAAAATGATGGTAACCACGGAGACCTTGGCGAGCTCGTCTACGTTTACTTCGGGTCCATGTACGGGAAACACAACTTCTGGAGCATGATCTTGTATGTACCTAAAGATTGGTTGGATCTGTGCTGATGTTAATAATGATGGGTGGAGGTGTTCTTTGCGCGTCATGTGAATGCCATCAAGAGTTTGATCAGCTGATCGCAGATATTCATCCACTCCAACTTCAATAGCGTGCAGTACTTTGGTTAATACGTAAGTGTAATTTAATGTTGCGAGGGATGTAGAAATGGCGTTGGCAGGTCCAATAGCACGGACAAGTTGCTCCCTCAGTTTTTGTTGCTGCGCCCAGTTTCCTTCCGCCACTTGATGGATTTCTTCTAGTTGAGATCTTATGAGGTGCGTTTGCTGCCCCACAAGGTGCGATAAATTGGCCTGAGCTGTGTTTAGATTATTTATTTCAGATTCCATTGTCTGTCTATCATCGTATGTTAGAAGCCCAGCTACAGGTCCGGTTGGAAACTTTTGCTTGGTATTCTTCTCCAGCTCCTTCATTTCTCGTTCAATGCCTCTCTGGAGTTGCGCAGCAGCATCTATTTTTGGTTGTATGTTGTATTCGTCTATTATTTGTTGGCAATTGTATTCGTTAGTTGGCCCGCAGTACTTAGGTAAGTCCTTATATTTGGATTTGGTCGCGGTGAACAGTTCTTGCGATCGATTCATATGTAGGAAGGCGTTGATTCTCCATGCTGTGATCGTCCTTCTCATCGACCCAAGGTACTCATAATATATCCCGGTGCTTAATCCAAATGGAAGGTCGCGGTAGAACTCGCTGGTGTCATCACAGCTCGTGTAGGATGAGGTACCAAGGATTAGTGCAATTTTCCACAGGAACGTCTTGTGAATTTTATCTTTCTGTTTTTTTTTCTACAAAATAACAATACAATAAACATTGTTTAGAACATAAGTCAGGGTTTTCTTAACAGTAGGTTACTAAGAGCTTGTCCGCGTGCTTTGTGAATCTTGTACCATCGTCGGCTTCCAGAATTACGTTGTGCTTTTCGGTGCTTTTTTACAACCTTAAAGATAATCACTTTATCACCAACCCATGCGTTCAGTGGCCTTGCCTTTTCGTCATAACGTACCTTCGATGTTTCTTTAGCTTTTATCATTCTTGCAGCTGCCACTTTCTGAATTTCACTTAGCCTAATGATCAAATCGCGTAGGTAAGATCCATAGGTGTGTAGCCTATCCTCAGATGGGAAAGAGCTAGGCATGCGCGCAATCTTCCCGTATATTAGTTCGAAGGGGGTGCAGTTGGTTGATGTAGTCGGTAAGTACGATATGACTACTTTCCAGAGAACCGTTCGTTTGGGGGCGGTACCCGGATGTAGTAATTCTTTTTACCCCGAATATTTTGCTTAGCTTGTGCATTAGCCTGCTTACGAAGCTTCCTCCTCGATCACTGAGGATACAACGTGGGGCCCCGTATTGTGCAATTAAGAGCATTGCTACCGCGTGAGCGATTGTATCGGTTTTAATATCGGGAACAGGAACTGCTTTGCAAAGTTTGCTGAAATTATCTTGCATAATTAGTATGTGCTTGTTACTGCTGAGAGTGGTAGGAAGTTTGCCGACCGTATCAAGGGACACTATTAAATACACTGATTGTGGTATTCATAATGACCATTGGTTCACGTGTGCGCGGCCTCGTATCCGCCGAGGTGTCTTAGTAACTTCCTTCTGTCCTCCGTAGAGACTTTTATGGAATTCCGCAATGATTTCGGGCCTTAGCGTCTCAGGTGGGACCTCCAGTTTGCCGCGACATAGGGTAATGGTAACATTAACACCCCGGAATATGTCGACTAGTAGTTCGGCCATTTTGTTCTGAGGTAAAATACCCAGCAGATCTCCCGAATTGGTTATTCGACATGTTTTTTGGTGGTCTCGATTTAGAGCTATTTTGAGACATTCTAATCCTGAAATCACATCCTTCCAGTCAGTATCGTTGAAGTGATTTCTTTTTACCTCAATGGTGTATACCTTGTTTTTGCCAAAAGGTGTGACCAGGACTTGTCCCTTCTGAGGCCTATTCTCCCACAGTGAGAGGTTCTGCCCATTCATGTTGTATCACGCCTTCATCTGGGGTGGACGGCTGTAAATTAGCTATATTCCCTACACCTGGAATAGGGCCCTCTTCTTCTGAGATGGGAGAAGAATCTTCTATATGCGGCAGATGTATGCTGAGGGTGTTCCTCGGCGATAGGATAATGTTTTGCCCTCCTGAGAAAGGTGTGGTTAGATTGAGCTGCCGCGGAGGTATAACGAACTTCTCACTGGCAGACGTCCCTTTTCGCTGGTCGTCCTCTTCCATTCTGTTACTGTTGATTACCGGAGTTGAACTAGCAGCGGGTATGGTCGAAGCGACTGGCGTCTGGAATGTTGACCTCCTTGGTGGTTGTTCGCCTATGATGGGAGACTCTATCACCTCGGGCGAGTCTTTAAACTAGGCAGCGCTCCTTCTGTCCAACCCGGAATTTTTTGTTTCGGGTAGTTTTTCTGTGCCTAGCCCAGTATCCGTAGGCTTTAAGGCTAACTCAGTCCGATTTACTACAGGCTTACCATTAGTTGTCTTCCATCCGTTGGCTTCCCAGTGTGGTATACATTTGGTATAACTGTCGATAAGGAACTTTGAGTCCGTGTTTATTCGCAGTTTTCTAATACCGTAATTTTGCTTTTCTTGCAGCTACTGTGGCAGCTTGGATTTCTGCAGCGTTGTTCGTTTGTCTCCCCGTGGCGGGTTGGGATACATTTCACGGATGATCGTGACCGAACCATACGACTATCCCGCCTTCTGGTTCTCCTCTTTTGTTATAAATTCACGCTCCGTCTACACATACATCAGTAGTTTTATTGCATAAACTTGGAACGGATGGGTTGATTAGAGTTTGAGGTGCACTTTTAGGTAGGTGACCTTCTTCAGGTATTGGTGGGTTAAAGTCAAGACTAGGGAGAAGACTGTGTTTTTTCCGGTGCACAGGGGGGTTTGAGCTTGCACTAGTTTCACTTTCGAAAGAAGCGTCATCGCCTGATGAAGACTCAGCGGTATACTCGGGAGCCTTGGAACTCGTCACTTTTCTCCTTCGTTGCTTCTGGATCGAGTCACTGCCGGTTTAGTAGCAGTGCATGTGCCTTTTGACGCCTTTAGCGGTAGCTGATGTCCAGATCGAGTAGTGTGACTCGTTTTCTCTGGCTCTCTGGCAACTGTTTCGGGATTCTTACCTTTCTTATTGCTGTCCTTAGTCGAGGATTGCTTAAGAGGCAAGGCCCTGTAGGTAGTCACGTCGGTTGATGTGGTTCGTGCTCCATCTTCTCCATCAACCTTGTTGGCTTTACTTGGAGGACCTGAATATTGTGGAGCGTTTCGTTCTGGGGCGTAAGTGATGTTGAGTGGCGTAGAAGCGGAATCGTCAGAATCGGTGAAGTCATCAGTCTCCGTTGACACTCCTCCCTGGTCGAGTCCGATAGGGCTTCCAGATAAGGCCTCTACACTCCTGTGCAATTTTCCTTTCTTATACTCGAAAGTATACTGGTAGACCTTTATGTCATCCAATGGATGGGTTCATGGTCGCATTCCAAAAATGAATTCGCGTCCATATGAATATGGGCGGAAATTCGTCACACCGTATAATACGGTCAGGTACTCTTTTTCCGACTTGAAGTAACGCTGCTTAGTGGGGCCCATTATTTTTGAGTAATATGCGATGGGCATATCCATGGAATCTTTTTCTTGGGGCAAAACTGCTCCTACTGCATATTCGGAAGCGTGGGTAGTCAGTTTAAAGGTTGTGTTAAAATCGTGGTACTGTAAAGTAGGTTCGCGGCAGAGGTAATTGCGTAGCTTGCGGAAGCTTCGCCTTTGTTCGGGTCCCCATATGAACTTGGCGTTTTTTTAGCTAGTTCGCTAAGGGTTTTGCTAATTTTGCGTCCTAAAAATGCGATTTCAGTACGACGGAAATCGCACTTGTCTGGTTGCAATTTATGATTTGCTTCTCTTAGTCGTTTGAAAAACCTCCGAACCTTTTTGTCGTGTTGCTCTAAAGTTTCCGAATAGATTACGATATCATCCAGGTACACAAAGGCTTCCGAACCGCGCATCCCCTTTAGGACGTTGTCCATAAGGCACTGGAAGGTTGCCGGAGCGTTTTTTATACCCATGGGCATTCGTAGGTATTAGAAATGCCCTCTTCGAGTGGAGAATGCAGTTTTAGCCCTATCGTCTGGGTGAGTTTCGATTTGATGATATCCACTCACCAGATCGAATACTATAAAATACTGCGCTCGCCCTAGTTGGTCTAATATTTTGGTAATATTAGGTAAAGGATAGACGTCGCCAATTAACTTGTTGTTAAAAACTCTGTAATCCATAACACCCCGATATTTCCTCACCGCTTTTAAGTTGCTTGTCAACTTGAAGGTCAATTTGCTCGAGTGCGTCTTTGGGGAGGCGATATGGTTTCCTCGATATCACTGCATCATCCACCATCGGAATTCGATACTGAATTTTGTTCGTGATATTCAGAGTCTCTCCGGGAATATGGAATACATCCGCGAAGTCATTTGCCCAACCTTTCACACGTTCTCTCTCCTCATCATTTAGATGGGCGGTGTACAGAACTTCAGCAACACGCTTACTACGTGACTTATTTGAGTCTGGAATTTCGTTACCTGGAAAATACTCGACATCTGAATTGGATGATTCTTCCCCAGAAAGCTCACAGTAGCATCATTTCAATTTCTTTTTCAGTGGTATTATGGGCGTAAGCATAGAAGTGCCATTAGTGTTCTTCACTACCCCTTCACCTATATATATACCCGCCGGTGTATTGACTCTGGGGAGGTATCCTTCCGGTAGGTCTTCATTAAGCAATGGTATTTCGACTGGTTGTTTTGTTCGCGCTCTGATTTTTAGAATTAGATTGAAGGGTTTAATATCCTTTCTTAGGTTCTTTTTAGCTTCTATAGACTCAAGGTCAACAAATGGTATGGGTTTCATGGGGTCGGATATCACAACAAGGGTGTTGTGTCGAAACGACACTTGCGCTTGTTCCTCCCTCAGGTATGGGCATCCTATAATGCCGTCAGCCGACAGATCATCCATTCATTAATTCATTTGTTATTAATAAATATCAGGGTGGACAGTTGTCCCTTTTTTCTTAGTTTTTCCTTTTTTCTTATAATTCCCCTTTTTCCACTATTCTCAAAAAACTCGCCC